>JAKSZP010016370.1:0-51426 GCA_022478985.1 Massospora cicadina | reverse complement strand
CTGGTTATTGTGTGCACTTTGGTGTGCCATGAGAAGGTTACAGTGAGTATGCGGCTATCCAGGAACAAATTTTTATTAATAAATTTAAAGTTTTGGTTTTACATACTATCACCTCACAGTGGAGTGACTAAAACAATATTGTTGGGAGAAGCATTTTTTCCCATGCCTCCTCCTCTCCCTGTGGACAGTGGGTTTCCTGCACCGCCAGGATATCCACAGGTGGGTTTTGTAGGAGACTCAACTTCTTGGCCTGGGATGTTAAGGCCTTGAGTCCCGCTATGTTCAGCGT
The DNA here is from genome assembly GCA_022478985.1 of Massospora cicadina. Lineage (NCBI taxonomy): Eukaryota > Fungi > Entomophthoromycota > Entomophthoromycetes > Entomophthorales > Entomophthoraceae > Massospora > Massospora cicadina. The sequence goes on along the minus strand of JAKSZP010016370.1, from coordinate 51,137 downwards.
CCTTATCTCTACTGAGATGCCCGATGCACCTCAGGAGCAGTTAGCAGGGCCCCCTCAGCCCTACTCCCTCACTCAAATTGCTCTCCACTGCACCTCTTCTGTGGAGAGCATAACCATGAGTAGGAGTTGGGGTGCATTCTGCCCCTTTCATTGCCACAGTTTTTGCTCCTCTCTTGGCTTTTCTTGGTTTCAATATATTATTGTGGTGCACTTGTGGGTTTTTATTGGCCACATTATTTTCTTGCGCATTCCATTGTTGATTTTCCTTCCTGATTGGGTTAAATTCTGCAATTTTGGGGGGTGCGCTGAACCCCAATTCTGCTGCATTCATTTATGAATTGGGTTCCACCGAATTTAATCTGGTCAGATTAGGTGCATGGTTTTCCATGAGATCTGATTGGTTCATTGACTCGAATTTCTCCATGTCTTCCTGGATCTGCTCCAGCAATATGATTGATTCTGCCGAGGCCTTTGCCTTGGCCGCGGCCAGCTTGCAAGCTTGTTTGGCCATTTTTCGTTCTTTTGGGGAAATAGGGTCAATTATTCTATATTGCCCGTGTTCTCCTCAGTTAAAAGCTTGTTTTTTATCCATAATTTTGGTGTACTCTGAGTCAGCTTCGCTCATTTCCTCCTCATAGAATTCCATTTCTCTCAGGCCTTATTTTATGTGCAAGCGTGAATCTTGTGCCCAAAGTCCTGGCAGTGGTTGCATATGGGGGGTGCACTTTCCACTGTTGCGCAGAATAGCTGGGATTTTTCCCATCAATGGTGTAGGATGCTATATGAGGGATTTTTGTAATATCCTCTACTACATCCTGGTTCAGTGAGATAATTGCTATTGCTTTCCTCATGCTAAGGGTTGGCATCAGCTGGAATCTTTGCATTTCAAATTGTTTGATTTCTCCATAGGCTTCCAAGCCTTCTCAGAGATGTCTTTCAACTACTGTGCGCGCCAGTGTGGTTGGAAGATAGTCAAAAATTTAGAAAATGTCTTTGGATTCAGTCCAACGGGTGCATTTGGTCAGTACCAATTGCTGTCTGTCAGGAAGGTTGAGTACCACTCTGACCTTCACTGCTTTGTTCGCTTCTTCCATGGTTTTGAACCCAAGATCTACCCAAACTCTGCAGATAGTATGGGTTTTTAAATACACCGCATGTGGGAAAAATTATGTTGGGCTTTGCCAAACTTTTCCCACATTGTCATCGTTTCTACACCCAGGAAATCTCATATCCTGTGTTCCACCAACAACAGTGGTTGCGATTAGGATACTTCCAACTAACTGCAGTATTTTACCAAAAAATTAACAAAACCTGTGGGGGGCGCCACCTTAGGTTTTTTATTTTTACTGAGATTTTTATTTGTACCTGTGTGCTTGGTACCTTTGGGTGGTGCAGGTCTGGGTCCACTGCCCTTTACTGCATTTGCCCAGCTCTTTGCTTTATTATTCATACTTATCTCACCTGGTATTGATTATCAAATTGTGCTGTTTGAATCGAACCATATTACCAAAAGTGATAGTAATTAGAAAGAAAAGTTCAAGTTGATAAATCTCAAACCCATTATGATACCTTAATTGGGTCGCCAAAGATGATGGTAACCACATAAAATTAATTTAGAATGTGATTTTATGAATTTTATTTAGCCTCACAAGTTTAAACATCAGCTCCACTTTGACCCTTGCAAGGGATTTTCAGTATATCATACAAACTATCAGCTTACCATCAATGCATCCTCTGCCTCCACTAACGCTCCCCTCTGCTAGGCCCTCCACTCAGCCATTGAGCCACACAATAATGGAATTCCCTGACCAAATTTCCTGGATGACTTCTCTGGGGAAGCCTGGGATGAGTTTGAAGATCTTACCTTTTCTACAGGCTGCGCATGTGCTGATGACACCAAATCAGCGTTGTTTAACCCTAACTACCCCCAAACATGACAACAAATTAAATTGTTTGTTTGTACATTAAACTCATCAAGCATGCTGAGTTCCTGCTTTCTCAGTACTTTAAGGCATTGCATAAATCATGACTCATCAACAATATCAACGTTTTTAATATTTCATCTTCTGCCCCATACCGCCATTTCCTCACACCAATTTTGTCCTATGTCTCACATACCCTTTAATTCAACACTGAACATAGATCCCCCTGACCCTCCTTCCCCATCCAATATAGCTGCTTAGGCTGACAGCCAAGAAACCATATTGAAAAACTTTTATTTTATCTTTTATTTGGTAAATTCCTTATATAAAATTGTGTGGGCGCACTCCTTACTTGGGTTGGGCCCCACTAACATCAGGCAATTACAAGTCTTATTTTTACTAATAGTGATTTGGGTTTGATATGAATAGCATCAGCCAAAAACACCTGGTCAATTCTCAGTGGAACCCCACAAGTTGAGATAGTATTATTGCCCCAAATCCTCAGCTGAATCACCCTATGGCTAGTAGTAGAGTTACGCCAGATCTGCAGCAAAATTGAGGGAGTTGTTCCAAGGGTCCTCTACATCCCCTCTCTAACTTAATCCAAACACCTACTCCACGACCACCTCCTTTTTAGCCTTGGAGGGAGTTTCACCAGAGGAAAGTACTTTCTCGCCCAATAATTGGGTCAAATATATTAAATCACTGCCTCACAGATATATCCTACCTGCTATAACCCTCCATTGGCCATTATGTCCAAACGAGGCGAGTCATGAGAGCTCTGATAGGTCAAAAGCCCATATCACCAAATTTGGATGCATCCAGCTTATACCAAATTTCCCATCTGAATCACATTTGAGCTTCTATAAAGTTTAAATACTAAACCTTTAGATATTAATTAGGTTCACTTCTTGACCTCAAGGATAGTACTAATAAAAAATCTTATGAAACCAAACTTTTATTATTATCAACGTTTCCATTAATTTAATATAAGTGGTCACATCACCCATTAAAAATATATTTCCCAGCAGTAGAGATTCAACTTCTCCTGCAAAACATTGTTAAGATTCAGGGTGCAAAGCACTAGCGAGCATCAAAATACCCTGAATTTTAAAAGTGGTGCTCATTACAGGGGTAGTACACCACAAAACACTCTAAAAATGTAGGTGTTGTGGTGATTGACCCTACAACCTCCGCGCAGCTTTCTGAATCACAGCTAGATGCTTTAGCCCAGCAGCTAGCCAGCGCACTGTCCTGACTTAAAACGATTGAATAGCGTGTTTGCCAAGCCTCATATGAGGCTGCTCAAATTAACTACAAACCCCCTTTCAGAGAAAAGTATACCCCAGGTGAGGGTAGCATTGTTTCAGTACTCTTTTGTATATGAGGCTGTGTCATGTTTACATGACCTTATAGAGGGCACCAACAGCAGGGACAAGGATGGGAGGCAGGAAGTCCAAAAGGTCATATTGCAAGACCTTCCTGACCTTAAGCACACCTTGGATCAACGTTGGGTACTGACTAGGTACGCCCAGGTTGGTACAAGTGAGGTACCTAAAGATCAGACCCTGTTTTGGCACTCACATTAAAAATGGACGAGTTTTATTTTGAATGACCTAGGATCAATTCAGTTAATCAGTAAATGGGGGTTTGAAACCCATTATAATTATGAGATTGCGAGCTTGGGTAAGGTTTAACTTTAATAAAACAATCAAGTAAGGACAGTTTTTAAGTTATTACTATGGACGAAAATGTGCGCCTATTGGTGCACCAAGGCTTGGTACCACTTTTTCCAATCCATAATTCCCCCAAATTAGCTTAATTATGTTTGCTTGAGACCAACGTTTCTCGTTGGTCATCTCCCTAATAGTTCCCCTAGTCGTTTTTACATTTTTTCTATATGTTGACTTGAGCAAACCTGTGCGTGGACCTCTTCAAAGAAGTCTCGCGATGTGTTAGCCAATTTACCTTATATAAAATAATGACAGCCTCAGGTACACCGCTGAGCCTATCAGGTTCCCTCCAAACCAGGTCATCCGCGCACTCAACTCCTGTACCAAACTTAGTCATAAACTGCCCTTTGGGCAAAGCCAAGCTTTGCTTTTTGAGAGATATATTATTACTGTTACTGTGCTCAACACCCTCGCCCTATGTCTACTTAGCTCCAGCTCACTCTGCTGGGCTATCATTATATTTACAATGACGATGAGTTCCCTTGCCTTGGCCCAGTGCTTTGTGCACCACCAAGCGGGGAACTGGAGAGCTATAGACACTCTCTTTACAGGCTTCTATAGAAGGGACAACCAATCCCCAAAGACTAAAGCATATCCTTACCTGTCTCAGCCGCTCCACCCAAGAGGTGATGATACCCTTATATGATCACCTTTAAAACTTGGTCAGAGGTAAAAACGCGCTTTTTGAGGAATTTGGATCCACGCAGAGCTTTCGTAGGAAAAAAACAGGCGTTTATGTGCATAAGTCTACATGAGGGGGAATCATTTGCCACCTTCATTGACCAGTTTTCCAGTGCGTTTCAGCCTCTCCTTCTTACTAATATGCTACCTTTGGATGATGTGATTGCTGCCATTCTGGCTGTATTAGCCTCTTTCCCTTCCTTAGCCCGATATAAGGTCTCAGTGAAGCGTTCTATACGGAATGAAGTGATATAAAAGAGGCATTATAAGAGGCTGCTGATCTTAATGAAGCTACGCCTACCCAGAAAGTCAAACTGACCCCTCCAGTGATTAATACCCTTCCAAAGCCAGTTCCCATGGGGCGCCTCAAAATAAACTGCCCTCCACCATTATAGTTTGTCCAGAGGTCACCAGGGGTGACAAGGTCGGGCTCTCTCCCCTCAGCTGCACCCCAAGTCAGCCCTTTGAAACCAGTTGAGCTCTCATCACATCCCACACTCTCTCTTAAGGGATCTATCACTATGGCTTCACCCTCTCATCCCTCAGAGTCATCCTCCAGAACAACCACAGCCTCACCTCTGGCCCTGTGTCAAAAGAATTCTTCTCCTCAAGTGGACCCAAAAGTTGGTGCCTATTATGCTCCCTCCAAAAGCCAAAAGGGTAGATGAGCGCCAAAAGGCCCTCCCCTGTGAGGAGAACAAGCCAGTTCTCCCCCTCTTAGCAACTCTTTGGGGTGCATTGACAATCCCTCTGATGACGAGTCTGAAGGGTGTGGTGAAGATGCGGGCCCTTATGTTATAGGAGCCCCAATGGAAGTCCAGATACCATATAGGTTGAGGCCTGAAAGAATAAATATGGCCATGATACCCCAACGAGCCTATCTCCAACAGGCGTTGAGGTGTTCAGAGGTGATTAATACCGCCAGTGATGCTGACAAGCTTATCAGTACAGTGATCCGATCTACCCATCAGGTTCATAACCTCCACTCTATCAAAGATAAATACCCTGTGATCGCTCAACGCCTTGCCTCCTCTCTCCATTTGAAAAAGGTTTGCGCCCTCCCCCTACTTTTGGTAGCACTATAACCAAGGTAGAAGTTGTCATTAATAAGGTGCAAGTTATACCCATCCTTGATATGGTTGCTCTAGTGAATGTGGTCTCTTCAAAGCTCATCAATAAAATTAGTCCGTGCATGCCCTGGACTATTCACATGAGTTTGGAACTGCAGTGCCCAACAACACACGAGCTATTGGAGTTTACTCTTCTCTACCCATACGTATTGGTAAGCTCTTTCTGTCTGCCCCACTGTGGCATTGGAAAGTAATGCATACAACATGCTCATTGGCACTCAAATCATGATTGAGTATGACGGAATTTTCAACTTGAAACAGGGATTTTTTCTCCCTAATCAATTAAGAAGTTCTCCTAGTTTTTACAATTATCCCAAGAAGAAAGAATACTATGCTTAGTTAAGGCCCTTCCTCTTCCCTATCTATCATTTCTACAACGTTAGTACAAAACACAAAAAAGCTTCCTGACTCAGTGGATACTTTAAAGTGACTTCATTTGTGTGCGTCAGAGTTGTAGTAGTCAAAGCAGGTGAACAAAAGGTGATAGGCACCAAGATTACTATTCAAATCCCCTGCAACTGCCTACTGCACTAAAGCTGTGATGGAATAAGTCCTTTGGAACCTCAGGTGTTGCCGGGTATCTTAGACCCTGTCTACCAGCGGCCCATCAACCTTCTGTTAGGGAATCTTACTAACAAGGATATGGTAATAAAGAAGCATCAGGAGGTTGGAAAAACCCTGCTGATCCGAATCAAGGACATCTAACAAGTCCATTATATTGGGTTTATGTTAGATATGGGACTACCTACTGATCAAGTGATATGCGCTTTGACCCATGTTCAAATTTTCAAGGATATAACCCCCAAAGAGATCAAAAAGTTCACTCTATTCTGAAGTCCTATAGTGACATCTTCTACTAATCTTATACTGACTATGGACATATGAAGAGTTATACTCATATCATTGACGGTGATGATGCTCAGCCTATTTGATCCAAGTCTTATCTGAAATTAAATGTTGAAGAGTTCCAAAGGACGGAGCTGAGACAGTTACTGAATGTGGGGCTGCTGGTGCCTTCTCAAAGCCCTTGATCATCTTAAATTATTGCTCATAAAAAAGAAGAATAGCGGTCGTTGGGTAGTTATGGACTACCACCAATTGAATAACCTCACTAAAAAGGATAGTTACCCTATCCCCCACACTGACGACACCTTTGCCCAACTCTCCAGCTCTAACTTTTTTCCGCCATGGACTTGGCTAGCGGTTATTGGCAAATGGACCTTTCTCCCTAAGATCAGGAGAAATGCACTATCATTTTCAGTGAGGGTTACTTCCAACCTACCCGACTACTGCAGGGGTTGTGCAACGCGCCCACCACTTTCCAGTGAGCTATAAATCATATCTTGAAGGACCTTAAGCTAGGCTGCGTTATTGTCTAACTTGATGATATCACGGTGTTTTTCAAGACCTTTAATAAGCATCTTACTTACTTGAAAGAAGTGTTTAAACGCCTGTGGGCTTCTAACATTAAATTGAAGCCATCAAAATGTACGTTCTTCCAGGAAAAACTGGATTTCTTTAGACAGGCCTTCTCTCAAGATGGGATTCAACCTTTACAAGATAAGGTTGCAGCTATATTTGAGATGCTGACTCCCAAAACCCTCCATGATATTCAGGCATTCTTAGGCATGATGATGTATTACCATAAATTAATCCCTAAGTTCGCCCAGCTCAGTGAGCCCCTCGTCCGCCTCTTGGTTAAGAACACTCCATTCCATTAGGGTGTAGAACAAAAAGACGCGTTCAAGACTTTGAAGAACTTACTGCAGAAAAGGACAATCCTCCGCCACCCTGACTATGGAAAGCCCTTTATGCTGTTCACAGATGCCTCTGATTACATCATTGAAGCTATCTTGGTTCAGCTGGGCAAGCATGGTGACGATCATCCTGTTTCCTACTACAGCAAGATGCTCTCAAAAGCTGAACGCAACTACATCACTGAAAGGGAGTGCCTTGCTGTTCTGCTTGCTGTGAAGCACTACCATCCCTTCTTATAATGGAATTCCTTCAAAGTGGTTACCAACCATGCATCCTTAAAGTGGTTGCAGAATATGAAGGACCCCTGGGACAGTTGGCTTTCTGGGCCTTGAAGCTCCAGCATTACAACATGGTAATTGAGCATCAGCTGGGAACTAAAATATCAATGTTAAAGGGTTGATGTAGCTGCATGCCTTTAATTTAAACAATAGTGAAGCTGAGAGGTTACATGACCACCTGTTGACTCCTGATGCATGAGCAGATGATGAACTTGTACAAAAGATGCTAGCTTGGCACTCCCACAATATCAAGGTGGAAAGTGGGAAGCTATACAATAAAGTAGGGGTAAACTGGTTGCCCTATCTCCTGCCATCAGAGTGAATACCTGACATTTTAAAGTCCTATTCTATTTTAGGGCATATTGGGGTATGGATGACTTATGAGTAGGTCAAAAAGCGCTATTACTATGAGGGCATCATGGAGACCATAACTGAGGCCCTGTACGCTTGTCTGACCTGCATAAAGCGGTCCAGATCTCAGGACCTGGTATCAATACCAACCCACTACGCCTCAACAACCCTTCCAGACCATATGTTTAGACGTGGTTGGACCTCTACCCCATACTACTGGGGGAAATCGATTTTTTGGTCGGAAATAATCATTACACTAAATAAGTTGAAGCCGTGGCTCTTCCTAATCAAACGGCCAAGGCCACGGCCACTTTCCTCTATCAGAATAATTTTGCTTGACATGGTTGCCCCCAGGTTCTTCTCTGTGATAATGAAAAAAACTTTACCTCCATAGTGGTGAAGATCCTCGCTACCTCAATGGGCACACAACAGCTTTTTTCTGCCCCCTATAGCCCCTCAACCAATGGTGCCATGGAAAGAGAAAATTGGAGAATGGTTTCTATATTAGAAAAAATGGCCACTTAAGACCCCCTTCACTATGATCTGTACTTACCAAGTGCTCTCATGGCCTACCGTACCAGTTACCATAAAATCCTCAATTTGTCTCCTTTCCATGTATTGTATGAATGGGAACCTGGAGTGCCAGCATTTTAGCCAAAGATATATTCTATGAAAGGACTGACCCCAAGCAAGCCATAAAGAAGTTGGCCCAGCACATCATTCAGTTATAATCAGAGATGTAAAAATTTATAGGTTTTCTGATTATTTTCAGCCAATAACCCCTATAAATTTATTACTTGCACAGGCTCTGGTTTTGTGCAATTCTCTGCGTTGTATGATAATAGTTGATATAATCGTTGATAATAGTATGGCAACTATTATTCATAGTTGAATTAAAGTATTAGATTTTGGTCTAACGCTCGGCCAGTATTTCCTCTAAAATACTTATGATGTCTTGAGTAGGGATTTGTTCCCAATTACTGCCTAACTTGACCTATGATCAGATCCATGTTTACGGTTTCTCTGTGACACACAGTTGGCAGCAATCCCTGATTTGACTCAGCTTCTTCACTGGATACCCGCTCAGATCCTTACTCTTTATCTTAAAGAGTCTCCCAATTATTGCACACAGCAATAACATCCTTGAGAAGAATAGAACTCTAAATGAATTCTGATAAAGTTTACTAAGCTAATACTCTAGTAAAAGTGATATGGTAATTTCAATGCAATTGATGATCTGGTATTTTCTGACATTTTATTAGTAAATTCTTTAGGGGATTTATAGTAGGGAATTCGGCGCCTAACCCTCAGTTAACACCTCTTTGATGAAATGAAGCCGTTGCCATTGAATTACCCATCCTCGTCTCAGCAGCAATGGTCTTCCCCATCCTGGCTAGGATTCCATCATTAAACATCCTTTAGACCTAAAACAGAAAGAGTCAGAAAACGTGTCCCTAACGTTTTCCTCTTGATCCAAGTGAACCAACCATATTTGACAAGCGACCTACTTAGGTAATGGAACTTGTTACCCATTAAGGCAGGTTGCAAACCAACTGATCAATTTGCTAGTTACAGGCGGCATCACTTGCCTCACAACTTATTCCTTAAATTACCAATTGGTTGGTGATGAAACCTGACCAATCCCAATCAGTACATCAGATAGTTAATCAACTATCAGATGCCCCTATTTTATCAGCAACTCTGCCCAATGAGATCTTAAGCATTCATCCATATTGATCCCTGATGGATCCAAACAGGCAAATAACCTAAAATCCCCCAAACATAGTTACCCCAAAATCAGGGTCAACTGATATCCAATTCACTTCGCATTAGGGAATTATCCCCTAGTAATTCTTGGTAATCTAGCCAGCTGAGAAATATGGGAAAAAATCCAAACACATTCCCTTCTTGCCTAGATTTCCAATGAGAAGAGGATTGGGGCAGGAGAGCACCACTTCAGACACTTGGTCAAATACTTCATTTGTTCAAGTGGAGTATAATCATCAGTACTCAACGCTGCTCAGGACAACCTTCAGCATGTGTTCTCTGCCTCTTCCTCTTTGTTACTGCCTACTCAGAGTGCAGTCCCCATGACCTTCTGTCATTCTGGGCTGAACGATTTACTTGTGATGATATTAATCCCAGGATCTGGTTTTCCCCCATCAGGGCATATGACCCACTGTCATATTGAGGATTCTTGGTATGGCGTCTTCAATTTTCTGATTTTCTCCTTTTCTTAGACAGGAGATTCTTGCTGTCAATGTTTTTTGTGGCCCATTTAAGAATGTTCATTTATGTTCGCCTTGTTTTTATCTTCTCATAACCTCTTGGCTCATATCATTCTTAATTCTTCACTGGAGAGCTTATCCCACTAATTTTGAGATTAATTTCTCTGAAATTGGAGCTAAATTGATTTCAGAGTGCATAATATCAACTATCATATAAGTCCAACATCCCTCCTCTTGTCCAGATCATATGTCAAATTCCAAGTCATGGTATTAACAGCTGCTCAATAGTTTGTTTGATCAAGATCTTCAGCTCTTCCAACTGATGATTTGGTCTGTGCGACGGAACCTTTTCTATGATCCTTCCAGGACTCATACTCCTAGTCAAGTGCCAGTGGCTAGTCCTTACATGGAATTACTGGAAATGGTAACAACCCTGCTGAAACTAGGTTAGCAATTGTCTTGAATGACTTGCAACCAATCCTTCCTCTGTCATCAATTCCAGAGTTAGATTTCGAGACTCTCCTAGATTCAGCTCCTTTTTCAGATACTCCTGACATCATTGTCAAACCTCCTGAAGCAATGCCTTTTGCTTTTAATTTGTTCATTCCTCGCCAGATTGGACTTGCTTCCAGTGTTCCTCTTCTAACTTGGTCAATATTACAAGCCAGCTATCTTGGCCACTGAACTCACTATCAGCAACAGTGTATATTTCAAAATCCCCTATGCAGAATTAAGGGCCCAAGTCAATGAGGCTTTTTCCATAGCTCTGAATTCTTCCAATCTTGAAAACATCCTAGATTTGGATATCGCAGCCTATGCTCTTTGCTTTGCTGGCCAAGTTCTTTTGATTTGGGCCTCAAAGCTTCCAGCCTCTCCCCTTTCTATCGCTCTTTCTGCTTCAGCTTCTGATAAGCTCATAGTTGTCACTTGCAGGATGCCATTCGCTCCTTGCATGATTATCTTGTTTCTGGAACATCCCATCGGTATCTTACACAGATGGCTTTAATAGGGGGAATGATTTTATAACCCCCATCTAGTATCCCTTGTTTGTTGCCGGCCCATATGTCTAATGTTCTTGACAAAGCCCATATGCAAGTGCTCAAGACCAATCTTCCAGTTCCAGTACCATATTGGGATTACTTGGGTTATTTGCTGACTGCCTCTTCTTGTACTGTTGCTTTCCTCCCCGCTCTGGGGTATTATGTTTGGCTTCTTCTGACATTTCAATTTCCCTTCCCCTAGTCACTTTCTCGCAGGGATCTGCATCCACTCAACAAACTTTGTTTAGTGTAGGTATAGCACTCACTAGCATCTGATCTTACATAGATTTTGTCAGGTTATTCACTCCTACTGCAATCCATCCTCCCTCCCCCAAGAGATGACATAAGAAACATCCCCAAATTAAGGATAGTCAATAAAAAATAAAACTTAAAAAAATATATTGGTTTTTCTATGCAGTTTTTAATAATCTTTTTTCCAATATTTCTATCAAATTTTTATTTTTCTTCTTCTTTTTTCCATGAGACTTGACCTTGTTTTGGTTCAGCGGTCCATCTTTTCATTTTATTCCCCAAACTGGATCCTAGGTATACTTAGACCTACCAGTTTTCCATGGCTCAGAGGTTTTACTTTTTTTTAAGACTTAACCATCTAGATTGGTTCAGAGGTCCTTTTTTGGACTTGACCAAATCATTAAGACATAACCAACTTAATGGTTCAGTGGTCCTTTGGAAACTCTTTTTTTATTATTTTTTCCTCAATCCATCGCTTTAAATACTTAGCATGAACTCAATTTACTATCCTTCCATCCAAGAGGTTCTTTATGGAATAGGCGTCCATCACCAGCTTGGCGATAATTTCAAATGGACCCAACTACTATGCATACAATTCGTTTCTTCTCCCAAAACCATGTGATCACAATGTGCAACTCTTTAGCCTATTTGGTATTCTGATAAGTCTGGTCAGTTCCTATTGTCCGTCATTTTTGCTCATATCTTTTCTTCAAAGTAGTATCAAATGCTTGTAATTGCATTTTGATCAGGATATTTGTCAATCAGTTCAGATACTGCTCAGCACTCATCCCCGATGTTGGTTCCACCACCAAATATAAAATTGGCGGCAACGCGGCCTTCCTCCTGTATAGCAACTCAAACAGCGTTTTTCTCAACGCCATATGATGAATGCTATTGTAGGAAAATTCCACTGAACTCAAGTATGTTTACCACACGGAATTTCTTCCTGCAACCAGCTTCCTCAGCATCGTGGCTAGCATTCCATTCGCTCGTTCTACCAATCCATTTGTCTCCAGCAAGTAGGGTACAGACATGACTCCTCTGATTCCCATTATCTCATTCAACTGCAGGATCACATGAGATGTGAAGTTTGTCCCATTGTCACTCAGCAGGACCTGCGGGCATTCATGTCAGTATACTACTTGATCTAGATGAACTTTGTAGTACTGGTAGCATCTACTTTCGCCAGGGCCTTCATCTTGACCCATCTTGTCAGATGATCAATTGCAACTATATTGTACTTGACTCCCCCTGTGATCATCATTAGTGGTCCCATCACATCGATGGACACTATATGCCAAGCAAATCCAGGGTGGACCAGTTGGTATCCAGTCATATTCTTATTTGACTTGTGCAACTGGAACTCCACACAGCAAGCCAGATAGTCTGTGACATCATAGTTGATTGACTCCCAGCTTTAGTACTGACAAATATGGTCAGTCGTTTTCTCAGGCCTCCATGCCTGACAACCTTATGAGTGGTTGAACAATAGCTGCTCTTTCTGACGGCTTTGAGAATAGTAACCACTTCCCATTAATCATCTTAAAAACTTGTTCATCCATGGCCTCAGTGTTTTCCATCACTTTTTGAAGTGCACCTTGGATTTCTTGGGGCTTGTTCCTAATTTCTCCATCAATCATTCTCTGGAATAACTCATCTGATTGCTGGTATACCATCTGGACCATTGGTAACCACACTAAGCCATCCGCATTCTGACGAGAAGCCCCTGCTCAGTGAACAATCTCATAATCATAAGCTTGTAACTTCAATGCACTTTGGGCCAGTCATCCTTCTAAGTTCTCGCAAATTGTGAAACCAACACAATGAGGAGTGGTCTGTCACTACTTTGAAATGCATTCCATGGATGTACACTCAAAACACTTTACAGGCATAGTCGACTGCAAGGCATTCAGGCTCAGTTTTTGTGTAGTTCCTCTCAAAGGCTGAGAGTTTCCGGCTCACATATGCCACGGGACATTTGTCCCCAAGTTCATCTACTTGGCTCAATACAGTGCTGATCGCCATTAATGAAGCATCAGTTTGTATAATAAATTCTTGATCAAAATTTGGATATTTCAAATTTGGAGAACCCATCAAATACTGGCATAACTCATTAAAGGATTGCTGTGCTCCTTTGTTCCATACAAATCCTTTCTTTGGATCCTTCAACAGATGGAATAAGGGCGCAGTGATTCTGACAAAATCCAGAATAAATCTTCTATAGTATTTGACCATTCCAAGGAACACTTGGATATTTTGAACACTCTTCAGCACAGCTATTCATTCTATGGCTTCAATCTTCTGGGCTTGCGGATGCAGTCAACTAGAGTTGATCACATTCCTGGATATTCCAACTCTTGAAGAAGTGACACTTCCTCAGCTTAATCTTCAGGTTGGCCACGGACAGTCTCTTGAACACTTCCTCCAAGTGGTGCAAATGGTCAGTAAACGTCCTACTGAACACATTGATATCATCCAAATACACCAGGACGCATGAAAACTTCAAGTAACTCAGTATAGCGTCCATGGCCCTCTGGAACGTCGCAGGCGCATTGCACAGATCCTGGGGCATCCTCGTTGGTTGATATAGCCCCTGCGTGGTAATAATCGCGCATTTTTTGGTCTTCTCTTGGCAAATCAATTTGCCAATATCTCAATGTCAGATACATCGCGGAGAAATACTTTGCTTCTCCCAATTGATCTAGAACATCGTTGATTCTTGGTAGGGGATATGAACTCTTCTTTGTAATATTGTTAAGCTTCCAATAATCAGTCACCACCCAATTAGAGCCATCCTTCTTCTTCATGATAAGGATAAGGCTCACCCAGGGACTCAACAATGGAACTAGAAGTCCATGTTTCACTAGTTTTCTGGCTTTTTCTTCCACTACTGCTTCATCTGCCTTCAACCATCAAATTGGTCTCATCCTGATTTGCAAATTTTCCCCAATATCAACCTTGTGGATCACATCTCTTGTGCATCTCAAATTGTGGTCATCCTGGGAAAATACTTCCCAATACTTTTCAAACAATTTGAGCACCTTCTCTTGCTGTCCTTCCGTCAGATCAGAGAGTTGCTCCTGATCAACCAATACTTTGATACTCTTGGTTACCCCAGCTGGTAATCTCATCTCACTGAGGGTCCCAAAAATGTGGAATTTCCTCAGTTTTGCCATCAGGATTAGATGAACAAACGTGACAATCTGATTCTTCTCAATCTTCATCAGTTTTTCAATTAAATTTGCTAGGAGAAATCAAATTTCTCCATGGCCCAGTACTATTATTCCAGGAGCCACCCAAGGATCTACTCTGGACTTCTTCCAGAGACTTCTGGTCTCCCCATACAGCAGCTCTGGTATCTCTAATGTCAGCCCCATATCAACTATTGTTTGTTAACCCATTGGTATGGTTTTCACATCCTTGATACTCAGAGGAATTCCCTTTTTCTAGGATTTCTGTTGGCATTTCTCATCGCTTTCTGCTAAATAGTTGGTATCAAATCAGGAAAATGCCGTCATTGTATATCAAGTTGATGAAGTTATTTATCCTACCCAGTGGAGCTCCCTATCTCTTTGATAGACCAATGGTAATTTCTGACCCAATATGGTCAACGTTTATCCTCAAAGTTAATTTTAACTCTGTACTTTCATAGAAGTTCCATCCCAATAAGAATGTCATAGTTTTGGTTGGCCAAAACTATTGCTGGTGCAGATACCACTGAGAATCCAAATTAGATTGGCAGAGTGCTATACGCTCCACATGTGATGGTGGTATTCAGCCCAGCTGTCCCATACTCTTTTGTGTTCCAAGTCAGGAGAGATCTTCATCCTTTTCACCAGCTTGGTCAAGACAATATTAATAGACGCTCCACTGTCAACAATCGCCCTCACTCATACTCAATTCACTAGTATATCTATATGCGTACACTTGTAGTATTGTAAGATAGTATTTATTGAGTGTATAGCGGCATTATTAGCCAAATCAAGGGTGTGAATGATTTGTGCCGATAAATCAGTAAACAATTTAGATTGCGCTGAGGGGGATGGACAGGTTTGCCTCATCTAATCAAACTTTGGTCAATTCTTTGGGACTATCTGCAGCTCAAATCTTGTCTGCTAGTTGTCGGGCATATAGCCAGGAAGCTTCTTTGATTATCTCAGGGTCAATCCCCTTTTTCCCAGATCTTGTTACTGCATTCATGTCCAAATTGACTACTTGATACAGTTGATCCTGTATGTCTTCATACAAAAATAATTCACTGATGTCAATTTCCTCGTGCATAATATTTGGAGGAACAGGTTTCTCTGTAGCTCTAGACTGTTCCCCGTCTAGGCCCTGGGACCTTTTCTGACTCCTTTGCAGTTGCAGACTCTTTTGCTTGGACCACGTTGATTTGATCCTTGGGTTTCTTGCAATGTACAGTGAAATGTCTCTTTCCTCCGCGTTGGTAACAGACTCTTTCCTTCTTTTTAATCCATATAAAATCTTTGGGCTTATTCCCTGGCACAGTTTGATTATTCATCTCCTTAGCCCCTTCATTCCCTTTCATGGGATTCAAATTTCATATTGGGTTTTATTTAAAACTTTTGTTTGGGGCATTGAAGATTGCTCTCAAGATTTTCTTAAATTATCTACCATCTGAGAGGTAGTAACTTCCATTGCATATATGGAAGACATCATTTGGTGCAAATTGTGGTAGGGCCAAAGGGCCGCTTGTAATGCAATTCTGGCATCAAAATTATTCAGCACTCTCGCTCCAACCAGGATTTGCGATTCCTGGTAAAAATCAGTGAAGCTTGCTAAGGATTCATCTTTATGGAAGTGAATTCCCAAAAACTCTTGTTTGCGCTTTGACATGTGCTTTATGCTTCTGAATTCCTTCATAGTGGCAGCTTTGGTCTCTGCGTACAACCAGTTGTCTCCAGAAAAGGTGGGGCAAAACTAGATTTTGACAATCGGTATCTAGGCAATTCATCACCATTAATGCCTTTTAACAATTGCCATATCCATACATTATCATATCAAACAATTGGAAAAACGCTGGGGCGTTATCCCAATGAAAAGTCAGCAATTTTTGTTACTTTGAATTCCTCTGAGTTTTCTCTAGCCACCTCTCTGGGTTTGGCTACTCAGCTCACTTGAGAATGATTCCAGGTGTCATTTCCAAAATAGCTATGAAAGCAGGCAGCATGTTTCTTGGGATAGTTATCTTCCAATTATTGTATGGAAGTTCTTTCTTTGACATCAGTCACCGCATATGGCTCACAGTTGCATTTGTGAGTCTTTAACTCCTCGACCTGTTTAATCAGCTGCTTAATATCAGCGCTGAATGCTCTTAAACAAACGCAATCTGCATCACGCTCCATTTTCAGGAATAAGACTTCTTGAATAAAGTCCCCTTCTTTTTTTTTTTTTTTTTAGTACTTTAATAATGTTAGTTTTCAAAGTAACTCATTCCGAAAACTTGTGACATTATTGCCCCCTTCATCCATCTTGGCGACTCTCTCTTCCAAGGCTGTGAATTCTCAATGATCTGCTGAGTTTAGGGCGTTTTGATTAACAGTTGACAACTCAGTCCATAGTTTTCTTATCTCATCTTTATACAACATCACGTTCTAATCACTTCTACTCAACTACACCCCTGTAGTGAGCACCACTTTGTAAAAATTTATAGGTTTTATGATTATTCTTGGACAATAACCCCTATAAATCTATTAATTTCGCAGTTTGGGTTTTGTGCAATTCTCTGCGTTGTATGATAGTAGTTGATATAATTGTTGATAATAGTATGGTGACTATAATCCGTAGTTGAATTGAAATATTAGATTTTGGTCCAACGCTCAGCCAGTATTTCCTCTCAAAATATTTATGATGTCTTGAGTAGGGATTTGTTCCCTTGTACCACCTAACTTTATCTACGCTCAGATCCCTGTTTACGGTTTCTCTGTGACACACAGTTGGCAGCAATCCCTGATTTGACTCAGCTTCTTCACTGGATACCCGCTCAGATCCTTACTCTTTATCTTAAAGAGCCTCTTAATTATTGCATACAGCAATAACATCCTTGAGAAGAATAGAACTCTAAATGAATTCTGATAAAGTTTACTAAGCTAATACTCTTGTAAAAGTGATATGTTAATTTCAATGCAATTGATGATCTGGTATTTTCTGACATTTTATTAGTAAATTCTTTAGGGGATTTATAGTAGGGAATTCGGCGCCTAACCCTCAGTTAACACCTCTTTGATGAAATGAAGCCGTTGCCATTGAATTACCCATCCTCGTCTCAGCAGCAATGGTCTTCCCCATCCTGGCTAGGATTCCATCATTAAACATCCTTTAGACCTAAAACAGAAAGAGTCAGAAAACGTGTCCCTAACGTTTTCCTCTTGATCCAAGTGAACCAACCATATTTGGCAAGCGACCTGCTTAGGTAATGGGACTTTTTACCATTAAGGCAGGTCACAAACCAACTAATCAATTTGATAGCTGCAAACGGCATCACTTGCCTTGCAACTTAATCCTTAAATTCCCAATTGGTTGGTGATGAAACCTGACCAATCCCGATCAGTACATCTGATAGTTAATCAACTATCAGATGCCCCTAATTCATCAGCAACTCTGACTGATGAGATCTTAAGCATTCTTCTGGATCAATCCCTGACAGATCTGCCAGGTGAATAACCTAAAATCCCCCAAAAATAGCTATCCGAAATCAGGGTCAACTAATATCTAATTAACTTTGCATTAGGGAATTGTCCCCTAGCGATCCCTGGTAATCTAGCCAGCTGAAAATATGGGCAAAAATCTTAACAGAGGCTATATCTACCTTGGTCAAAACTGTCACAAAAGATGGTCAAGCTGCTAATAAGCTCCATTCCCTTCTACCTTCCTTCCAGGTATCTAACTTGGTGCTGTACTATCATAATTGTATCACTCCAATAAAGGAGAAGCTTAGGTCTATCTAACAAGGACCAATTGTAGTCACTTAAAAGCAAGGTGAGTAGTACTCAATCAAATCCCTTGCTACAGGAGTTACTGTCCTCTGGGTTCATGGCCAGTTCTTGTGACCTTATTCTCCCCCTAAATCTCTTGAAGGGGGTGATTTCAGACAATTACGAGTCCATTGTCATACTAAGAGTGGTTCAGGATTTATTATGAATAGCATAAGCCAAAAACCCTGGTCAATTCTTGGTGGAACATACAAATTGGGGTAGTACTATTGCCCCCAATCCTCAGACGAATCACCCTATAACTAGTAGTAGGGTTACGCTGGAACCTGAAGCAAAATTGGGGGAGTTGTTCTGAGGGTCATCTCCATCCCCTCTCTAACTAAGTCCAAACACCTACTCCATGACCGCCTCCTTTTATAGCCTGAGAGGGGGTTTCACCAGAGGCAAATATTTTCCCACTCAATGATTGCATCAAATATATTAAATCACTGCCTTCCAAATATATCCTACCTGCTACTGACCCTTCATTGGCCATTATGTCTGTTGGGGATTCAACTGCAATGACTGAAAATACTCAAGATCGAGATTCAGTATCTTAGTCTAATGAGATTGTAAAAACCCCATCGGAGATATCCAATTCTTGGATATACTGATGATCAACCCTTTGAAGTTATTGGCCTCTATTGAAGGATGAGGCTAAGCAATCTGATGGGCAAAACATCCCACAAGAAGGTCGATCTCATCTAATAAAAACTTTATAAGATCTGACCATCACAAGTATAGCAATAATAATCAGCAATATTGGTCATCTGTTAGGAAAGATCTTATCTTGGGTGAAGCATGAAAATCCTCATGAAGAACTATTAAATTGACCACTATAAATATCCCTCATCTCTAACTAATAAAGTACCTCTATTTTTGTCTTGAGTAGCTCAATTTTGGCCTATTCATAAAGAATTCTGAATTTCTGATTGGAATTAATTATAGCAATGGAACTAATAGCTTCATTGTGCTTGTTTCAATATTCACTAGAGCCACGGAACTAATAATTTTGTTACCTTCATAGCGCATGAATATAGTAATTTCTATCAAAATTCCAATACTGGTGCTCCCTGCCAGGTCTGCTTCCAAGGCTACAAGTGAAAGCATACTTTCACAACGATGAATATTTCTAGTGAAGAAAGCCCCTCTTCCGAGGAATCAATTAGTATTACCCATTGAGTACACTCCAACAGGAAGGAGATGCCTTCCACTAATATCAGTAATCTTCATTTTTGAGCTTTTATGGACTTGGCCATTGAGGGCCCTGATCAAGATAATTATCAAATTCAATATGCAGATGTAGAAGAAACGGTCAAAGGCTTAATAAGGGGGCTATCCATCCTGGTGCCCATCCTAACTAAGACTGAGCATCCAAGTTTGCCGCTAATATGATGGACTTATACAACAGAGCAGTTTTAAAAAATATTGAAGTCAGTTTGTCTAGAACAGAGCAGTATTTCTGGCAGTACGTACATCCCTCCATACATCACATACTCTAGATTTTGAAGTTGCGTCACCTCGAGATCCAACGTCAGTTGACCCTGGCGCAACAATTTCATTCTCAGTTATACTCTTTCTATGAGATGGCTTTTAACTTTGGTCAGGACTATTGGGAAGCCATACTCAGTAATAGAAGGGAAAGCAACGACCTACATAGCCATCTGGTGAGAATTGACAATGGAGTTGTGGGTTATATTAGCCAAGAAGTATATTAACAGCTTAATGATAAGCTAATTCTATTCAACACTAAATCACTACCCTTCAATTTATTCGAGGTACGCTGACCAGGGGACGGACAGTACCGATCACAATACTCAAAATGGCAAAACAAACTACTAACCAGGTGGGAAGCAGAAACTGCTTAACCCACCATGGCAGAGGTGAGGAGGGGTCGGGGGTTGGTTTTCAGAAAGACCCGCCTCAATCAAGGGGTTTTGGTTGCAGTACTGGATCAGAGCAGAGAGCCAGGGCGTTGGGGCATCTGCATAGTGGGGGCTGAGGTCAGCGTAGTAGGAGTTTTCCACTTCTGCATCAAGATAATGACGAGAAAGTGTCTCAACAAAAGCTGCGAGGAGAACTTCAGCTTCTTTGCGGGCTTCAGGAAGTTGGGTGAAAAGGGAGATACTGTGGCGGGTGATTTTGGCTGAGGGGTTGAATGAAGCAAGTGTTGCGACATTCATAACAGCAATTTCAGCATCATCAAATAATTTTGAGATGTCACTGCAGGGAGATTCAGGGAAGTCAGGGGGAAGAAGATGGTGGGCAGGCCATGCTGGAGCTGAGCCACTGACTGGGCCACCGCGGTGCGTAGTTTTGGGCAATGAGGAGAGGCCACCGCAGCTAGGGCGAGCTGGTGGTCACTTTGGAAGGGGTTGTATTGGGTAGAGGAGCAAAATGGCGAGGGGTAGGGGTTTCATCAAAGTCGGGAAGGAAAAATTCTGCCCGACCATAATTGCCATGGCAGAGAGGTTGACCTGTATGCTTACTAATAAGGATATTACCTGATTCGTCAGTTTCAGCCAATAGATCCCATGGATTTTGGTTCACTGGAATAGTGGCATTTAAATTTGAGTGGGTAGGATTGGGCGAATGGGCAGCTGCTTGGATACAAATGTTGATCCAAGCATTGCTCTGATTGGCTGGCGTAGATTTAGGTGGGAGAGTGAGGATGGAGGTTTTGGGTGGGGCTGATTTTCCATGTGGGCCCACTGAACGAGATTGGAGGGTGGGAGGGGGCAGCAAAGCGCCCCATACTGAACCTCCAGAGGGGGGCTCAGAAGCTGCATCAGCAGATTTGGCCTTAGGGCACGCTCTTTTTGCATGGTCGAGGCCAAAGCAGAGGGAACAAATCTGCCTACCATTATTGACCCGAGCCCAAAAGAAATGATCAGGTGCTGCAGCCACACTAGCGCGGGGTGGGATTTGTTGGGCTATGGTAGGGTGATGTGGTATGATGGTGGCTGTTGCACGAGGAGCAGCAAGGCGTTCTGCACCAGAAGGAATGGCAAAGATGAGGTTGGGCTGAGTGCCATAAGCCATGAGCCCCGCGACCAACTGGTCATACAAAACCTGGGGTGGAAGGTGGGATGGGAGATTTGCAAAGGATACCACTAGCGTGGTGTCTGAAGGGAGGCGAGTACGGGTTGTGGGGATGGGGTTTTTTTATAAATTAGAGGAGTTTGTGCTGCCGCTTCAGCATCCTCCTCAGATTGGAACCCAACGTCAAAGTAGCCCTTAAAAGGGCGGAAGTCTATAAAGCCAGCTGGCGCAAAGGCTGTAGTGGCTAGGTCAATAATTGCCTTATCGGCATATGGGAACAAACGTCCATAGTCCACTCTGAGGCAATAGCGAATAGCAGAGCGAGGGAGGGCGAGAGGATGGGGGCGAGAAGGGTGGATGCGCGCCAGGTGGAGTGCTAGGTCTCGTGGGGGAAAAACGGTTGGAAGCAGTGGGCGGGCTGTTTGAACCTGTCCAAACGCGCTTGCCTGCAGGGCGGAAAACGCTAGGTGGGGGTGCACTGCTGCCCCACACTGGGGTGGCAGGCGGCAGAGCCAAGGACATCAAAGAATAGGTTTGGGCAGATGGCTGTGGATAAATAAACTTAAATTTAAAATCTCTCAAAAGTGACTTTGAGCGGTTAAAGAGAAGCTTTACTAAATCACTACCCTTGAAGATAAGATTACTAAACAACTGGGACAATTGCAGGCCCAACATGAGGAACGATTTGATGAACTTGATGGGCTACTCCAACAACTTGTTCAAATTGTAGATACTATCAGAGAAAGTGGACCAGTCCTGCTGGTCCTCAAGGATCTCTGGGACCACCTTATTCTCCTTAGTTGACCCCAGGACCCCCTAGTTCTCCTTTAGTGACCCCAGGACCCCCTGGTGAATGAGTTCCTCAAGGCCCTGCAGGTCAATGGGGCCCCTTGGGCCTGCAGGTCGCGATGATTTGAAAGGACCCCCTGGACCTCCTAGTCCCCCTAGCTCCTCGCTTTCAATTCATGATTTGAACCTTCAAGTCTACTAGTATCCAGAGTACAGGCGTTAGAAGCCCAAATCCAAGCCATAGATCAAGGGTGTTTCTTATCTTTAGAAGGCCTTTCAACTGACCCAGATTATTCTCTAACCAACTTATTGGATGGCATTGATAATGCTCATAGTCTATGAGATGCCAACCAAACTATGCAATAAACCCAGTTTGCATTATTATCAGCTTTCATTTGAATGATTAACTGCTAAATGCAGAGTACTCGAGAATAAGAAAGAAGAGATAATTACTGCGATGTCCAACTTAACTCAAACGCCTGCAAATGACCATCTTAACCAATGGGTTCAAAATTTACAGGATGATTTCAATCATTTATGACAACAATTTGACCAAACTACTACTCAAGCCCATATCCCAGAGTCTGAACCCTCCAAAGCTGATCTGGTCATGGTATCAGGTGTAAATGTCTTGAGCAATGAACGCACCACATTCAAACCTACCTTTAAGGATAAGTTTAAGATGGGTGAAGGTAGCATCCACTTGTTTTTATTTGTCTATGAGCGAGCATAGGATGGGGCGACGGATCAACAGAAAATACAGCATATTATCTCTTGTATAAGCCAGTTCACTCAAGAAATCATGATTTCTCGCCTTAAGGATTGCAATATGTAAGCTTAAGTGAAAACCGCCCTTATTAAGGAATTTGGCAAGTGATCAAATCCTATATAACCAAAAGCAAGCTTTTATGAGCATCCAAATCGCGTGAGAAGAGTCAATTAAGATTTCGCTAAGAGATTCTATCATGAGTCCTTGACTCTTGCTACTTGTGATTGTATTACCGTAGATGATACCATTTCAGCTGTGATGAGGGAATAATCTTCTCATACTCAGTTACTACTGCATTTAAAATCACTTAAAAGAAAATTCATATATATCCTCGACATCAAAGAGGTGCTTATGGAGATTCCTAAGGTTTGGTATACCCCTCCGTTAATAACCCTCACTCTTATATCCATGTGATGCCGCCTAGACCCAAACCTAAACTGAAGAAGGAGTCATGCAACTATTGCAGTCTAGTGGGTCATATAGAAACTCAATGTTGGAAAAACAAGCGGAAGAATTGAAAAAAGAGGAGTCAGCATAGGGCAAGAGGCTCCCTGTGCTGACCTACCTCCTGTGCCTCAATTACAATCTTTTAGTACTCCTAAAGTCTGTTATGTGATATCCGCTCCTGGTGAACTTGATATCCCTAATGAATTAGCCAACAAAGATACTATTTCTTCTTACGCTTCTGTTTCATCTATTAATTCAATTTGACCACTTAGTCCCTCAGTATTTTCAATCCCACACTTTGGCACTGATGTGACCCAGGTGGAAGTCATAGTACACAAAGTGAAAGTTTTAGCTATCATTGACATGGGATCGCCCATATATGTTATATCGTCCAGACTTATAAAAAAACAAAAGTGGTACCAGACTTAAACCATCCTCAAGACTATGAAGCTGCTGGTCCTTCATACACTAAATCCATAGGAGCTTATTCTTCCCTTCCAAAGTGCTTTGGAAAGTTGGTTATTTAGGCCCCTGCAGTAGTGTTGGATAATAACTGCTATGATTTGCTTCTGAGAACCAAATTTCTCATTAATTTTTATATGATAATTAGTCTTAAGGACAATTATCATTTTTTAATTGAATACTCAATACCTTTAATTTTACAAGATGTCCCCAATATCAAAGGCAAACTCAAACGACGCATTTGCTTATTGGAATATCCTACTTCTATCTCTCATATGGAATACCTAATTTTGGGACCTAGGACTATTCTTCCACCTCCGTCAGCTTGTGCCTCTGAAGGGATGCCTTTATATTCTAACAATCAGATTACTGTTTCTCCAAAAGCTCAAGTCATAATTGATCCTGGAGTACAATTATTTGTACCTGCTGATCTTTTATGAGGTCTCCAGTAACAGTAATCCCTCTCATTTGGAAACCTTAACCTGCCCTGGTATACTTGATCTCACTTATGATGGGACTGTTTTAGTCTTACTAGCCAATCTCACCTCTTGACCTAAATGATTAAATCAAAATAACTTCATCACTTATGTGCAGCCTAACCTGTGAATAAAAGTTTATCCATCTCAGGATGTGGGGATTTGCGTGATTAGGGTTGGAAGAACCACCTCTCATTGGTAGAGTTGACGCCAAATTTGGAAATTCACTCCATTCAAAAATAACAGCTTGAATCTAAGACTCTAGTTGTAGATTATGAAGATATATTTGGCAAAAGTCCTGGAGATTTAGGGTTAATGAAAGATGTGCAGCATTAAATGAAAACTGGGGATACTACCCCTATGTAAGTCCCGGTGAACGTCCTCTGGGTGTTAATTAGGCCATCTTTCCATTCCTGAGCAAGAAGGTACTGAAGAGGATGGCCATACCCCTCATTACTCAGGGCGCTCTCGCTCACGTGGTAGATGAGCACTTGATAATAGCTCTTCCACCTCAGATCCTGCTTCCAGTACCCGCACTCTCCTTGGCAGAACTATATTGAGGAAAAAGTAAAATCTGTGCCAATATCACCAAAATGCAATTGATCATAACTAATTTGAGTGGCAATCAGCCCAATACTTGGATTTCAAATGGCTGAAAAGGTATGAAGACTGAGCTATCAGCTGGGATGCCCAACAGTTGCAATTTAGTTTACACGATGATCAAAAAAATACCCCCTCCCAAATCCATCAGGCATCACCCCCAATGGGCAGATTCCTGCCAGAAAATCAGGAGTTGCACCTGAAGCAATGCCATTGACCTCAACTTGGCCTGCTGCCAAACTTATGATGTCAGTCCCCAGGGAACTAACCCGCCCATTTCCATATAGTTCACCGCTTAGGTTGAACTGACTGCAACTCAGCCCACCACCAAATTTTGGGATGTCGGTCCCCAGGGAACTAACCTGTCCATTCCTGAATAGTTCACCGCTTAGGTCAAATTGACCGCAGCTCAGCCCACCACCAAATTTTTTGATGTCAGTTCCCAGGGAACTAACCTGTCCATTCCCAAATAGTTCACCGCTTAGGTCAAATTGACCGCAGCTCAGCCCACCACCAAATTTAGCAATGTCAGTCACCAGGGAACTAACCCGCCCATTTCCAAATAGTTCACCGCTTAGGTCAAACTGACTGCAACTTGGCCCACCGCCAAATTTTGCAATGTTGGTCCCCAGGGAACTAACCTGTCCATTCCCAAATAGTTCACCGCTTAGGTCAAATTGACCGCAGCTCAGACCATCACCAAATATTGTGATGTCAGTTCCCAGGGAACTAACTCGCCCATTTTCTGAATAATTCTCTGCTTAGGTCGAACTTGCAGAACCTGATCCTGGCTTATTTTCCCTCAAAATTGACGACTATTTAATCAGGTGCATTACACTGAGAAAGTTGTTGGTCGATTCTCCTTCCTTTAAATTTTCCAATAAAAACAACTTCCCCCAATATCCCGTTTTCATCTGTTGAGAATTAAGCTCCCTTCCGGTTCCATATCTGTCATACCAGCAGCAGTGCCTCAGGCATTCTGGTTTGCCACTTGGATGCTCTGGCATCTGGGCTGGCAGCCTAATCTAATTCTTACCTGCTGTTCGCCTGACACCCTATTTGAGCTCAGCC
Source organism: Massospora cicadina (assembly GCA_022478985.1). Lineage (NCBI taxonomy): Eukaryota > Fungi > Entomophthoromycota > Entomophthoromycetes > Entomophthorales > Entomophthoraceae > Massospora > Massospora cicadina. The sequence continues at coordinate 25,116 of JAKSZP010016370.1, read as the reverse complement.
TTACCAAAAAATCTAAAGTCGAGGAGGCTCAAGTCTCATTGGAATTGAAACAACTCCTCGATGCAGGGCTACTAATGCCTTCTAAGAGTCCATGGGCTTCTCCTTGACTACTCATCCAGAAAAAGATGGGGGTCATAGAGTGGTTATGGATTATCATCTGCTTAATGCTGTTACCCAAAATGATTTTTATCCTCTACCTCGCATTGATTCTTCATTGAGACTATTATCTGGATCATAATTCTTCTCAGCTATGGACCTTGCGAGTGGCTATTGGCAGATTGATTTAGCTCTGGAAGACTGTCAAAAATGCACCTTAATCTCTAGTGAGGGGTTATTTGAACCTACTTGTATTCCACAAGGGCTTTGTAATGCCCCTGCTACTTTTCAAAGAGCCATAGATGGCTTATTTGGGGATTTGAAACTTTCTAGTGTTTGGTTTACTTAGAAGATGTTACTATTTCCTCTCACACTTTTAACGAGCATTTAGCTCATTTAAAGGAAGCATTTGGTCGGATGCATCATGCTTCACTTAAGCTAAAACCATCTAAGTGTGCTTTTTCAAAACTGAGATAGAATTCTTAGGCCATAAAGTTAACCCTGATGGGATTTTACCCTTATCTAACAAGATAAAAGCTATTTGGACATGCCTGTTCCTAAAAGCTTTCGCGATATTCAAGTGTTTTTAGGGATGGTTTGTTATTTCTGACAACACATCCCCCATTTTGCTGAGATTGCGGAGCCTTTATTTTATTTATTGCACAAGGAAGTTCCTTTCTTATGGGAAGAATTTCAACAGCAAGCTTTTTATCTTTTGTCTCATGCTTTACTTAGTGCCCCAATTTTAGCCATCCTGATTTTCATAACCTTTTACCTTATTTACTAATGCCAGTGATGTAGCTGATGGGGCTATTATGGCTCAGCATGATTCCAACATGGTTGATCATCCCATCGCATATTATAGGAAGACCCTTTCCAAAGCAGAACGCAATTATAGCGCTACTGAGAGGGAATGCCTCACAGTCCTATCCGCCATCAAGCATTTTCGCCCTTATCTTTATGGCAAACATTTTACTATTATCAGGGATCATGCTTCCTTAGAATGGTTACAACAAATGAAAGATCCTGATGGACGCTTAGCTAGATGGGCGTTAAAGCTTCAAATTTATGACTTTTCAATTCAACGTTGCGCTGTAGCTATACACCAAAATGCTGATGGACTTTCTCTATTACCTATACTGGCTTTATTCACTGCTGAGAAGATCTTATCTATGATATGATAGGAAGACCTGAGCTCTGGTATCATGAATCTAAAGATGTTTTTGCGAAGCTACAATCCTTAACCAAGGATACTCAAGTTAAAGAAGGTTCCTTATACAAGAATTTTGGATCTAAATGGTTGCCTTTTATTTGGCCCCCTGCGAGGACTGATACTATTATGGAGGCTCATCAAACTGTAGGACATGGAGCTGTCACTAAGACTTTACAGTGGTTGAAAAGTTTTTGTTATTGGGGTAACATGCTGGAAACTGTGCACAATGTGTTGGAGACTTGTCTCACTTGTCAACAACAGCATTTTGGAAATCCAATTTGTCAACACAAAATTTTGGGACCTTCAGAACCTTTTTTCCACTATGAGTATTGATGTGGTGCGCTCTCTCCCTACTGCTACTTAGGGACATAATTATATTATATTAGCTATTGACCATTTTTCCAAATGGATTGAAGCTGTCTCTGTTTCCATGGTCACCACTAAGGCTATTGCGTCCTTCCTTTTTAAGTAAGTTTTCACCTGGCATGGTAGCCCAAAAGTTTCTATTATTGGACAATGGGACCAACTTTATTTCTCAAGAGGTATCTGAGATTACTAAATTAATGGGTAACTATCTTTTGTCTACAACCCCTTATAATCCTTCCACTAATGGTGTAGTTAAATGAGCAAATGGTATCCTTGATGCCATTCTTTCAATGATGGCTCCAACAATCCTAGCAAATGGAATCTCTACTTACCTAGTGCGATGTTAGCCTATAGGGTTAGCTATCATCGTATAATTGAAATGTCTTTCTTCAAGGCTTTTTACAGTCAGGATCCTACTTTACCCTCAAGTGTACAATATAAAATTTGATGCTGCAACCCTGCAAACTACTGATTTAGCTATGAGGAGACTAGCTGATGAAATATCAGAGTACAAGCCTTAGCCTCGAGTTCTCTTGCTGCCACAACCTTAAAATAGGGAACTAGAACCAAAGCTATTTGCCTATGTTACCTGAATATCAAATTAAAATTCTTGTACTATTTTTATCATCATAGACCTGGAGGACGGATTCACAAACTTGATACCTTATGGGCTGGTCCTTACCATATTAACTATCGTCAGGGTAATAAATACTCAATTTCAGCTATTGATACTGGGACTGTTATCAACAGAGTTCATAGTAGGTTTCTTCATAAGTATGTGCCCCCTAGGCAAGATCTTGAGGGGGAATTATTGGAGATTCAACTTGGATGACCAGTTCTAATTAAGATTGAGATTTGGTGTCTCAGTCTAATAAGATCTTAAAAACCTCGTCAGAGATATCCATTTCTCATATAGACCAATGATTGACCCTTTGAAGTTATCAGCATCCTCTGAAGGATGAGGCTAAGAAATTTGAAGGGGCTAAGCCCTTCACAAGAAAGTCAATTCCATAAAATAAGAACTTTATCAGATATGACCATCACAAGTATATTAATAATAATCAGCAAAATTGGTCCTCTATTAGAAAATATCTTACCTCGGTTGAAGCACAATGATCCTCATGAAGAACTATCAAATCTACCCCTATAAATATCCCTCATTTTTAACTAATAAAGTACAGCTTATTTTGTCACGCATAGCTCAATTTTGGTCAATTCATAACAAAGTTCTGTATTCCTATTAGAATTTATTATTGCAACGAAAATAATAACTTCATTGCCTTGTTTCCACCTTTGGTAGAGCCACAAAACTAATAATTTTGTAGCCTTTGTAGCGCCTATATAACAAATCTCAAGAAATTCCAATAAATGACTATATAGAAATGTTTCCTAATGCTACAATAGCAATTGACTGGGCACGCTACGCTCTCTCTGCCAAAATTGCCCTCAAATGGTACAACCTACTTTTTCTCTTGACTAGGCGCTTCTGTGGATTGTGGCAGGGTTTAAAGCTACTAAAGCCCTGCACTGGTCATATACGTGAATACCACCTGCTACAGTATCTAACTTGCTACAAGCTGGTTGGATGAAGGAAAAAGCTGTGTAATAGGCGCCCTTCCAGGAATGGTCGCTGGAGATTTCTATTAGCTAGCGCCAATGGTTTTACCCCAGCTGAGATGAAGTACTGGCTTTAACCTAATACCACTATATATCAATTCTAGGACTGGGCCAGATTGGGGGTAACAAAAAATTAATGTGACTCTACATGACCGCTCCTTCGCATTGAAAATTGTAATCTCTGGCGGGATCATGCCCCTAGGGATGCAGTAGCAGACTGGATGTGGCGGGATTCACCCCTGATACAGCCCACGTCTGGATCAAAACACAAGCTCCTGACCCAAGCAGCAGCCATGCGAGGGGTTAAGTCCCCAGAGCCTGGACATGATTGGCTCAAGATGGGCATTCAAGTTGAATTAATTCATGACTGGAAACAGTCATTTCCCGAGGCCTCTTTTGCCAACCCCTACGTCACAGAAGGGTTTACCCCTGCCAAAGTCTTTAAGTGGAGCAAAGCGGAGGTTCTGACAGATGCATCACGCCTGTTCACCAATGCTGGGTGGAAAAGTGTCACTATGCGAGAATGGTGTTAGTGAAGCGCCACAACGCTTGAAATGCTGCTAAAATGTTTACATGAGGTATGTAAATCTGAGGCCTCACTCACCTGGTATCACTCCGGCTATCATAATGGAAGCATTGTGATGGCAAGCCCGCAAAATTGGCGTAGCTTTGGTCAGAACCATCCGCAAATGGAGTATTCATATGCACTAAGTACAGGATTTATTGGCCTGCAGATTTAACTTAGATGAAGTAATCAGCTGGATCCTCAAGAAGAAAACACAAGCAGAAGCTCCACACCCTGTGCAAATAATAAATTATGTAGCCTGGCAGCCGCCCCTCACATGGAGTTATGGAAAGGTGCCATAAGTCATGTTGAATTTATTTGATTGTTTATCAGCGGCAGGTTCTATGACCAACAGGCTCCCAAATCCTACAATAAGTATGCAATTCTCATCTGCTTCCAATTGGTCAAGGAAGAGGAGTGTTTGGATTGGACAGATGTGGTATACCAGGAGCTTGACAGCCTACTGGCCAGCGGCAAACTTGACCACCACTGGGTACTGGAGCAGAGGATATATTAACATTTCTCTCCAATGAACTCGACTGAAAGTGAATTTTAAAGGTAAGAATAAAATTTATGGACTCCTATTTGTGCACCAAACCCACATGATACACAAATCAGACGGTGAAATGGGTGACTTATCACAACTTACCAACGGACTGTGACCTTGAATAGGTCCATGAGGCAATTCTCACTGGCTATAATATTATGGCGAGGTTCACAATTCTGCAGGCTGGCAGCAATTATATAGCTAAGTGTCTTCATCCTCATACAGTGGAAGTTATGTATGAGCCTGCGCCCTGGATGAAGGCAAAAAATAGTTCTTCGCCGGTTTATCTGTATTCCAGGACCCAGAGGGTCATCTACATTGAAAAAGGACGCCAAGCAAGTATATCAGTTTTTTTTCATCAGATAGGACACACTTTGGTGCAGTGCTACCATAAGAAAGGCAAATAGATCTTAGATTATAAAGATGACCCTATTAAAAGGATCACCAAAGCCAGTTCTAAAGTATTCCTTTGCCTTAAAAAATAAGAAATGGATCCTAAACAACTTATCAGAAATCAAGGACATGCAGCACCAGCAACAGGAGCTGGATGCTATCTACCAATAAGCGTGGTCACATGATAGGGCAAAGCGCCCCAAGGACAACAATAAACTATTAATGAACCTAAACCCAGAGTCATACAGGACAGACAAGGAAACGCACCCAACTTCCCAGTATGCCCATCCCATCCAGGCGGAATGGGCGGAGAAGGAGGAGCTACATTGGCAGAAAATGGGGCCAAAAAATGTGATAGGCTGTAAGAAAAAAGGGCCAGAATGATTGGCCCCCAGAAGAACAACTCCCCACTAGTAAGTCCAACAGATCAGGTGGCTGAAAGAGCGGTAAAACCCCTGATGTGATCACATTAAGCCCAACTCACATGGGCAATCAGAAACCACAGCCAATCATCTTGACTTTTTGGGGATCAAAGCCTATTCTAACACTTGACCTCCCTCAAAAAGCAGCGGCCCCATTTTGTACTATAACTATCCCCCTTCTCAATAGACAAGGAGCCTTGGTTGGAAATGGAGTATCCAGTGCTCTCAATGCTGAGTAGCAAAATCTTAGTCCTGACAAACCGCGCGGCAATCATTTGCCTCCAACCTGTCACCCCCTCAGCGATGCCCGCTATAAAAAACCAACTTCTGTCTGAGATTTTATTCATAACTCAAATAATCTTCATACCCATTGTTCAGACAGTCACCAATGATCAATGAAACCACAAATGCTAGGGGCTAGTTAGCATACAAACTTGGGAGAGGAAAATGTAACACTTTAAAACTAATAACTGCATTATATTAATTTCATTATCTGAGACTTGGGCACATGCACAGCGCTTTTTTGGTCCCAAAAGATTAAACAAAGACCCCACATCGATGAATCCCCCTTGGGTTGGGACCATCTAGTACTAAAAAAAAGATTAAACAAAGACCCCAAACATCACACGTGGTCTCAAAAGAATAAGTGCCAGGCGCTTTGGTCAGACCATGTGGTGGTCATCGTGCTAAACAAAAGCATTGATTTGGAATTTGTGTAGGAAACACGTGCTGGCAGAATCCTTGTGGCCATGGCTCATGATAAGAGAACTGGTAAAAATCTCTGAGCTATCTCTGTATATGCGTCACCCAACCCCCAGGAAAACAAACAGTTATGGAAGTTTTTGACAGAAGTACAGACTGACGCTACAACAGTTATAGCAGTTAACCTTAATTGTTGGACAATGCAAGTAGGGATACGTTACTGACCTTCAGACAAATCTCTAGTATGGCGGATAATATGCTGATTTACCTTGTGACATTGAGGATGTGTCTAACAATTGATGAGGTGGATGGTGACCCCACAAACCTTATGCAGTAGGATTAAGATTTTAGTGATGAACCAGTAAGAGGCTCCTGACTGGACTATGTACTCATCTTTCAACCTCAGACTGGGTACGTCAAATAGTAAAGTCTCAATTGATGCAGAAAGCGACCACATGTTAGTGCAGGTAGCCATCGATCTGGGTAACACCCCACCACCTCAAGTATGGCAGATATCCTTCTCTACGTATTAAGACCCAGATTGGTGCCGCACTTCCAAAAAATGTCAATCAGATAGTAGTATATCTAGATCACCAGTCTGGCATTGATCCCCTAGACCAAAGAAAAAAAATTAAAGAAAAGATTATAATTGATAGTGCCAAGTATGAGAAGACTAAAGCATGATAATATAATGCTGCTTCTAAACAGCTAAAGGATGCCCTGGCTACCATGAAGTGAGAGCGAAAGGACAGTAAAGTATGATGGCAGAATTATCAAAAATCATAAACAATATCAAGCATTCCTTTGAAAGTAGGATAATGAGCAATAGCAGAATGCAACTTTCTGCCACCAAAGCCTGCTGGGGATGATGACCAAGGAGAATCTGGTCAGCCTTAAAGAAATCATGACCCACACAAAAATCCGCCAGGTAGAGACTCATGAAGGTATTGTTACAGTGATCCAAGTATGATCAAATGTAAAGTCAAATGGTTTTACAGTGACAATTTCCACCCTTTCAAGACAAGTATCACATCAACAGAAGACCTAATAGCCCTGGCTAAGCTGGCGCACCAGTGGTGCTCACCTGCTGACAAGCACAACCTAGTCTCTGAGATCCTAGTAAAGGAGGTAAAACAGGCACTTAAGAATGCATAAAAATAAGTCCAGGCCCTTATAACATGCATTAAAAATGCTGTGAACGCAACCCATGTTCAAGTAGCACAAGAACTTGCTCATCTATTTAACCACCGCTTGTTTTACAAGTGTCAAATCCCAGGGGTTCACAAAACTTTTTTCGTACTACTATACAAAAAAAGCTCTCAACAGCACCTTCAGAACTGGAACCTAATTGCAATGTCAAACGCCAATTATAAAATCCTCACATGAATTTTCATGGACTGACTGATGCATACCACCCTAATGACCATCCATACATCCTAAAATGGGTTCATTAAGAGGCAAACTATCTGGAAAGTATACACTTGGTTTAAAACGCCCTAAAGGATGTGCATGTATCTGAGAACGGCTATCTCATGTTTTTGGAAATGGAGAAGGCTTACAATTGAGTAGCTTGTCCATTCATATGGCAGCAATGGATGCCGTTGGAATCTCCACCATCTTTATCACCAGGATAAATATGCTATACTTGGAACCAATTACAAGAGTCATCCTGGCCTCCATAATGAAGGAATCAATTCTGATTGGACAGGGCAATCGCAAGGTAATCCCATGTCCCAATTTTATTTAACTTTGCTGCGAACATTTTATTAGCAGCAGAAATGAGTTTGTGGGGCATCAGCCACCCCAACCAAACCCTATCAAGATGAAGGCATTTGCAGATGAACTAGCGGTAGTGATTGGTTCAGTAATTGACCTTCAAGGCGTTGATGAACTCCCTTAGCCTTTACCAACAGGTGTCTAATGCTATAACATTAATAAGATGGTAGGCTCTAAGATAGAGCAACCTCAATTCCCTTCACCACTGGGCCTAAATCCCGTGGCACTTAAACAAACGTTTAAGCGCTTGGGTAATCTCTAAAAAAATAAGGTCTAGCAATTGAGGGCGATGGAACAAGCGGTGCTCTCCAGCATGTCATATCAGATGGCCTACTGTAAATATGCTCACTTGAATTTCAAAGGGAAGGTGCAGACGCTAAACGTCTTCATACTATCAAACCTCTGGTATGTGGCTCACGTCCTACCGTTGATACCACGCTTGAAAGATAAAATTATTTAGCTCATCTGCACCTTCCTGTGGTTTAAGGCCTGTCAAACAATTACAAGTCCATTGTATAAAAAAGAGTTATTTGGGTTATGATATCAATAACATCAGCCAAAAAACCCTGTTCAATTCTTAGTGGAACCCCGCTAATTGGGGTAATACTATAACTCCCAATCCTCAGCCTAAACGCCCTATAGCTAGTAACAGGGTTATGCTGAATATGTGGCCAAATCTGGTGAATTGTTCCAAGGGTCCTCCTCAACCCCTCTCTAATGTCATTTAAACACCAACTCCTTGACCACCCCCTTTTATAGCCTTAAAGGGATTTTCCTTAAAGGAAAATATTTTCACTCATGGTGATTGGTTAAAATATATTAAAACCTTGCCTAACGTAATGGTCTTACATCCTATTGACTTTTCATCAGCTAATATGTTGCAGTGAAGAGAGGTTTGAGAGATCTGATAGGTCAAATTTTAATATTCCCTTATTCAGACATTAATAAGCAATCTGAACTTTAAGCTTGACATTTTAAATACTAGCATCAACTTATTAAGAGGTTCACTTCTTAACACCCTTGATAACACTAAGAAAAGCTTAAAAACTTTATCTTTTATTATGATCCACATTTCAATTATTTTCTATCTGAGAGGTTAATTCTCTCCCTAAACACATAATTATCCCAGTAGTAGAGAGCGTAGAATCTTCTACAAAACATTGTTAAAATTTTAAAGTGAAAAGCACCAGTGAGCATCAAAAATACCCTGAAAGCCCACATATACCTAAAAATTTATATCTATAGATTTACTATTGATTTGAAACAAAAGATATAGTACTGATTGATCTAGACTTTAACTAATAAGTTTTGTAATAATAAATATATATGAAGGATTTTACAACGTATATCTTTTATAATTTTTTATAATAGTCGTTATTGTATCAATGTGCTTATAGTACCATAGAGGGTAATATTTTTTTGTTACTTTGTTAAGATCCACAGATAGAAGTTATCAGATTAAAATGATAGAACACAGGGTGCAGTTGCTCACACCTGTAACCAAGAGCTAAAGTGGATAAAAAGGCCATTACAGGTTTCAAACCTATTTTTTATTAGACAAAACATTGTTTTCTCTATCCCCTTTTATTATTATTTCAATAAATTTTTGGAGTTCAAAAAAGAAAGATTTGGGTGGTTACTATGTGATGTGGTTCCTGCTACCAATGAAGCTTTTACTTAAAAAATGATTAAATAGTAGAGCTCACAATTTGTCTGAGTAGGGCATATGATATTATGCCTTATCTCCAGTATATATTTCCTTAGCATGAATTATATATTCTAAAGCGACCTCTCTCATTCACGTTAAAGCAAAAATCTTAATAGGAAGGTCATATAAAGTAAATCTATTTGATATTGTCACAAAGAACTTAGTATAAATCAGAGTATACATTAAATTCTTCAATTTAAAGCTTTTACAAATGTGTCTTGATTACTGTTTAAATAAAATGATCCACAATATAAATTAGATGCAAGTAAAAAGAATAGCACCTTAAAAATCAAATTTTGGCTTGACCATTTCTTAGGAATATTAGATTTGATTTAAACAAAAATTTCATCCTACTTAGAATCACATGCATACTTTAAGCATTATTTAAAAAAGTATGTTGTCCTTAAACAATTTGAACTCTAATTAATGATAGAGATTTTTTAGTCTATATGCGTGGTGGCATCCCTTTTGGGTTGGACACTACTTGTGCTAAAAAAGAGATTTTTGTCCAAGTTTTCAAAATTAGCTATTTCATGCACTACAAAACCTGAGGTAGAGAAATTTAAGCTTTGTATTATGTAATTTATTAAGTCTATTTATAGATAGAAGTTTTGGCTGATCACTTTTTGATTCTTATTAGATTGTGAGAAATTATTTTTTATCTGATTTTACTTAGCTAATTAAAAATGCAGTTTCAGTGATTTGACTTTATCTTAAATTTTGAGAAAAAAAGGTATTCTTATGTAACTGCAAAGACTGGATAGCAATTAATAGTTAGTTTATTATAGCGCATAAATATTTTATAGCAAGATGTCATCTTTAGCCTAGTCAGTAGTTCTGTACTAATTTTATTAAGATTTAATTATCTAACAAGCCCTCCATGTAAGCAAAATATTTCTAGATTTTATATATAACTTACTCAATATAATTTTCTCATTACATTTACACTTTTCGTTTCATAAAATGTCTTATACTAAGTTTCCCCAAAGCTTCCTCACCTTCTAATATAGTTTCCTAGGCTGTTAGTTGAGGTGTTATATTAGGATTTTTTTTCCAATAATCCCTTTGTTTGGCCCATTTGCAAATAAAGATGCATGACAGCTCCTCATTTTGGGTTGGGCACCACTAGTGCTAAAAAGGTCTTATAATAATTCTCATCATCACTTTAATATGAATTCTATATTTTTTATAAACATTAAAATGATTAAAACCAATAATGATGAATTGGTGCATCCTGGAAAAATGGCCACCAGGACTGCAATCTTTGAATATGAAAATTTTGAAAAATAGGTTATTGTTTAAAGTAGGTCTATCTTTTTATGGCAGTTCAAAAAGATATGCTTATCACATATCTCTTAATTAATCTTATAACCAAGTTTTCACTAAACATTACGTCTTGATAAAATTTTAACTTCTCTTCACATATAGTGCTCACTGATCTGGATTATATTATTCAATTAGTTGAAAGCATGAAACAAAGTAAAAAATCTTTTTATGGATTTTAAAACATTAATATAGTCAAGAAGCTCTTTTCTAAAACAATGGTGGAGTAACTTTCTTAAAGATTATATTAAAGCTATAAAGTTAGAAAAGGTCTTTCATTATGCCTAATTAAATAAGTATAGTTTCAACAATCATATCATAAGAGTTTGCACTCACTTAAAACACTTAGTTTATTCTTTTTTAAGATTTCTAAATTTATAAAGTAACTATAATGTTAATTTTTACATTTTCCTTATCTATATATAAACTTATTAGAAATAAATATTATACAAGATCAATAAATTTGTTACACTTTTTAGTAACTGCTTTATCAGGGTACAATACCTAGCACAAACCACTGCACATTCAGACTATAACTTTTTGCTCTATAAGACACGATTGCATAATGAGGCACTAAAATCTTGAAATCTTCTTGAATTACTTTGGGCGTCTTTCATCTAATAAATAGTAATGTTAGTTTAAAAAAATTGTAATATCTAGATAGTTCATAAAATATCCTAAGTTGCGCCCTGACTCTATTCAGTAATTATAATGTTATTTAAAACAATAGTAAGCAAGTCTTATTTAATTTATTGCGGGGAAGGCTGACCATGGGATGGACACTTCCAAATATGACTCAGAAGAGACAAAACCTAGTACCAGGGAAGGCACCCCAGAGAAGTGATGCTATCTCTTGTTGCCAGCGGGAACGCCACTTATGGGGAGGGGGAGGGAACTTGTGAAGGGGCCATAGCCACAATTGAACATGTGTGGAGGAAGGGGTCTGATTTGATGAACCAGACTGAGAACCAGGAGGAGACCAGCTGCCGGTGACGCGGCGGGAGGTATCCAAACATCCACACTTGAAAGTGGTCCACCAAATGAGACCGGAATCTGAGGACAGCTTCTGGGAGGGTGGGGGTGGAGCCTGCAAAGGCAGCTAAGACAATCGTGTGGATGGTCCACATGGCTATTGCAACCACCAAAGCATGGAGGGAGGGTGGAAGGGAGGAGGCCACTAATAGAGCAAACATATCTTTTGACAGACTGAAGGGATGCGTTTAATCCTGGCCCAGCAGACGTTGAACTTCGCGCCATATCACTTTAGAGGCAGGGCACTTCTCCAGGCGGTGGAACAGCGTTCCATAATGGCCACACATGACATAGGATGAGTGTAAAGCGTTAGAGAGCTCAGCTGTACAATACACCCTCAGGCAGCGCCACACATGGGAGCGGACTTGAGGCTGCAACAGAGGATGGTGTGCATATTTCCAGATAGTTTTTGGATCTCAATGGAGTAAGGGATGTCCATCATGTCCAGGTAGTCCACCCTGGATAGGACATGGGGCCGTGTGGGGATCACGCCATCTTGGATGGGTAGCCCCCATACCTTTTGTGTGAACTGAGGAGAGGGGCGGCCTCTCTAGGCTGTGTGTCCGCTAATACAAATTCTCCAATCAGTGCTTTGCATGGAGAGGAGGATTCGTTTATAGTGGGTTTTAGTCCCGTGAGGGCCTGTGGCTGATGTGTGTGATGTGAGGTATTTCATCAGGGAGTGGGGGTTCGATGGGTTGTTGAGGCCCAAGGCTTGGGAGAAGTTGGAGTGGGCAGCGTGGGACCAGTGTTGGGAGGGGAGCGTAGGGGCGGTGACGGCTGCTATCCAGGTACCCAAGATCTTGGCAGCAAGGGCTCTGAAGTCGAGCAGACCCATGCCACCATGATGATGAGGGCCAAACATGACCTCTAGCCGTACTGGTGGAGGGCAGCCTGACCAAAGCCATCCTTGCAGCAGGGCATACAAGGATTTGAAGAAGCTTGGGGAGAAGGGGACGGCGTGGGCTCCAAACCAGACTTTGGAGAGGAGCATACAGTTGGCTAAAACAACCCTGCCAGTAAGGGAAGTAGGGTGGGCTCTGAGAGAGGCGATTCACTTCGTCACGTTGTCCAGAATACGGCACTCCATTACTGCTGACGCATATCCGCCTGCCTCCATCCACACGCCCAGATGGCGTACTTGTCCTATGGTAGGGCGTGGCACGAAGGGGAGCACCAGTGGGGCGGTGTGTGTTGAGCTGGTAGGGCAAGGACGTGGGCGAGCAGATGGGCTGGGTTGGGAACTAATTGCTGGGGCCCAGCAGTTCTGAAACCAACCAAGGAGGATGATTTCAGTTTTGGAAGCGTTCAGTGCCATGTTACTTACCTGGGAATACTCCTGGATGAGAGCTTCAAGTGCGCGTGCATCTTTATTATTAGACACCCCAACCACACAGTCATCTGCAAATGCCATCATCTTGACTGGGGCTTGGCCTGGCACATGGACCCCAGTGAGTTGGGCATTCACGTTTCGAAGTAGTGGGTCAAGGCTGAAGTTGTACAAGAGTGGGCTAAGGGGGTCCCCTTGTCGCAAGCCCCTTTGAGGGCGGACTACTTCCATTAGGAAGCCAGGGCTGCATACTGCCATTGTTGCGGATTCCGTGAGCAGCATCACCAAGTTAATGAAGCGGGGAGGTAGGCGGAATTGTTGGAGGCAGGCCCTAAGGTATTCCCAGTTTACTCTATCATAGGCCTTTTGTTGGTATAAGAATACAAGTGCCCCAGAGGCTGTGGACTGACATGCATTAGCCACAGAGTGCAAGTTATTCCAAATCAACTTCTGGGTATGAAACCAAATTGTTCTGGGGAGATGGTGGCAGATGTTACATTCCCTAAATGGTTAGCCATGATTTTTGTTAAAAGTTTAGTGTCTGTGTTAGTTAAAGAAATGGGGCGCCAGTTGGCTAAGTCTAGCTTACCCCCTTTCTTGAAGAGTGTGATGGTAAAGGCCTCATGTCCTCCTGGTAGGAGGCGCATTTCCAACAGGCTTTGGTTGAGTGAGGCTAGCAGCAATGGGGATATATATTAGAAATATTTTTGTAGAATTCATATGGAATGCCATCTGGGCCTGGGCATTTTCAGTTTAGTGCACCATAAATGGCTGTCCATAATTCATTCAAAGTAATCAAAATCATTATTTCTGGGTATTGGAAAATGGTGCAGATGTGGGCTCGGTTGAGAAATTCTGCCACTTCAGCCAGCTGAATTGGATCAGATCAGTACAACTTGGAGTAATACTTTTGTGTTTTGATTGCCACTTCAGCTGGTTTATCCACAATAGAATCATCCAATCTTCGCACCTGTGTGCAGGCCACACTCTGGCGTGGTGCGAAATTTTTTTAAAGAAATGTGCGGTGCACTTGTCGCCTTTTGTGATGTGTTTGGCCCTGTACTGAACACAAACCCAATGTTTGTGTTGTCTTTTGAGTGCGTTGAGGTGGGTGGCTGCCTCCACCCACTTCTGGCCCCATGCAGAGCTGTATCCTGTAGCTGGGATATTGAACTCCAGGTGTGCCAACTCTGCCAGAGCGCGCAAAATGACCACCAGTGTGGCTCATGAGCGTCTGGAGGAGAGATGGCGAGAGTGGCAGATGGTATCATCTTTGAAAAGTTGCTCATGTTTAAATGGGGTCCACACAAAACGGTGCAACAAACTCTTTTGCCAAAGTTGCTGATCCACCCATTTGGAAAATCCCGGCAACGCGAGCTTGGAGGGGCGGATTTTGCACCAATGTAGGGCCTTAGCAGCTGTGACAGGTAAGTGGTAGGTTATTGAGACCAGTCAATGGTCAGAGAATTCCATTTTTGTTGTTTTAAAGTGGGATATGTGGGGTTGGAATTTTGCTGGTGTAAGGATAAGGTCGATGTGGAACATTGACCTTAATTGGCTGTTGTGGACATGGGGGCGCATCATGTTCTCGAGCAGCGTAACTTGCCACAGCCATGCATCCATTAACCCAAGAGTGGCCTTTAGGACGCGAAGTTCAACGTGGCCCTGGGGGGCGTGGGAGGAGGAAGGCCACTGGTCCATTGGAGTGTTTAGTCAGCAGTTCATATTACCAACTATGAAAGGGTCTGAGGGTAGCGGGAGGGATTTGACCAATGAGAACAATTCCTGATACTCTCATGCACCGTTTGGGGCATAGATGTTGACGATAGCATGTACCTCATCAGCCCATGAGAAGGTGACAATGAAGACTCAGTCATTAAGGAAGGTTTCTGACGATAAAAATTTGAAAAAATTATTTTTCCAAATTAGCACCTCACAGTGCTCTGACCAAAAGGATAGGGATGGGAGGAGCATTGTTTTCCAAGCTTCCTCGGAACCTTGTGGACAGTGGGACTCCTGGATGGCCAGGATATCCACGGGTAAATTTTGTTGTAAAAAACTCAGTTTCCTAGCCCAGGATGGGGAGGCCTTGAGTCTGGCGATATTCAATGTCCCTAAAGTGAAGGTTTCCCCCATCGCACCTTAGGTGAAAGGGGGTGGGCACCCAGGCCCACCAGCCTCCTCTAGATCCCCACGGTCCTTCACAGCAGCGTGGGTGTTAGCAGCAACGCTATCAGGATTTTTGCTAATTTTTTCAGAAAGAGTTGCATTGGCTTTAGCCTTCGCTTTTTGTTTCCCCACCGTTGGACGAATTTTTTGTGGTGCGGATGAGTTTGGTGCACCATTGAGTGGGTCAAAATTTTTTTTTCAGTTGGGATGGGTTCCAAGTCAGTTTTGGCTGGAGCTTGGGTGCAACGATTGGGTGAGATTGAGTCCCCCATCAGATCTTCAGATTGAGTGGCCCAATTGGCATGGGCTTCCCAATCTGATTAGTTGATGGATTCCCAAGTTGCTTCTGCCATGAAGGTTTCAATGTCCTCCTGGCGTTGGAAGTGTGGGATAGCGGTGGTGGCTTTGGCCATTTCCTTGGCTGCGGCCCTGTGGGCCTGCTTGGCCTTCTTCTGCTCTTGCGGGGAGATAGGCTTTACCAGTAGGTAGCAGCCTTGTGCTCCCCACAGGAAAGCCTCTTTGGTGCTTGCAGTTGGTTCATAGTGCGCCTCTCCACTGGCTATGGCCACTGAGGGGTGCTCTTGGAATATGACGCCCTCCTTGGTGGGGCAAGCGTGCACCTTATGGCTGAACGCGTCACAGTGGGTGCAAATGGGGGGCGCACTGTCCACGGTCACCCAGAATGGGCGGGTGGTATGCCCTGCAATATCAATAAAAGTGGAGTGTGGGATCTGGATTAGGTCCTTCACAATCTCCTCAGTTGGGGTCAGGACTGCGATGGCTTTGCTGGTGCACAGGTGTGGCATCAGCGTGAAGTGTTGCGTTTTTGAAAGATTGTATTTCACCATATATGGCGAGACCATCTTTCAGGTGTTGTTCCAAAATGTCACGTTTTACTGTAGTAGGCAAAAAGTCAAACGTGAGGAAAATTTGTTTTAATTTTGTCCATCTAGTGCATTTGGTTTCGATGACCTGTTGCCCTTTGGGGAGGTCAACCACTATGTGCACTGCAGCAGCCTTGTCTGCTGACTCCTTGTTTTTGAAACTTAGGTCCAGCCAACCGCATGACATGGAGTGAGGTGCGACGTACACCGCGGTCAGGAAAATTGTGTGTACATCTTCACAAAATTTTTCCCATAAGGCCATTTGTTGAATGTCCAGAAACACGCAGACTCTGAATTCCACCGACAAAAGTGGCTGGGAGTGTGACGTGTTGATGTACTGGTTACATCGTGCTTGCCATGAGAGTATTTCTGGGGAATTAGTGACTGCCAGTTGTTAAAATTTTTGTCTATTCCACCAGTTTCTCCGGGGCATTTTCAAACATTGGAGGCTGCGGGCCTTCCACCTGCTCCTCTTAACTTACTTGCCCAACTGCTCCCTACATGGGCGCAGACTAATCTCCTCTTTGAAAGTATAAAACTAGATTCAGACTTGAATTGAATAGGTTGCAAAAGTGATTGCAACGAGAAAGAAAAGTGTAAGCAAGTCTTATTTAATAAGTTTTATTTAGAGTGTTTGGGACCCTTTTGAAGTTTAAAAATTTTACTAATAAAAAGTTAAATCTGCATATTGGTAGTATACCATATCTATTTAAAACTTTCTCCAAATACAGGATATTTAGCTTCTTCCATATCTATATTAATAAATTTGTTCATTTTGGCTAATGATTACAGAAGTTGGTATCCTTGTTCTTAATATAAAATGTGGGAGATGTTTTAGATATCACTTAACCCTAAACTGCTTTCATCAAGTTACTAATGTAAATATAACTTTTGAGTGCCATTATATGCCCAAAAAATTATCACAAAAGTTTTCAAATGAGTCTATTTACTAGCTCTCTTCTGTAGATAGATATTAGTTTCAGGATTTAGTGATCTTATGCACTTTTAATTTTTTAGATATATTTGTAATTCTCCTAAATAATAAAATCTAAAGCTATCAGCTACCTCTTCTCTTAGTTCATACACTAACAATAAGTCTTAAAAATTAGTAAATATAAAGTAACTATCTGCTAATGATCATAAATCTTGTAGTCTATGAAATTAATTGTCACAAAGTGGAACATGCTAGCAGAAAATCATTTTCTCCCAAATAAAAGCTCTGAAAAATAATTAAATTTATTTATTTTTTATTTAAGGTAGCGTTGAAACTATTGCCCATATTCCCAAATGACTACGTTACCAGAGGTCACTAGGAGATAATTCCTTATACATAGTAAATTAGATATCAGTTGACCCTGATTTTAAGGTAACAATGTTTGGAGGATTTTAGGTAATTTGTATGGGTCAGATCCATTAGGGATTGATCTGGGTGAATGCTTAAGATATTGTTGGGCAGAGTTGCTGATGAAATAAGGGCATCTGCTAGTTGGTCAATGATTAACTATCAGGTGTACCAATTGGGATCAGTTAGGGTTAATCACCACCTAATTGGGAATCTAAAAATTAAGTTGTGAGGCGAGTGATGCTTCCTGCAACTAGCGAATCAATCAGTTGGTTCATGACCTGCCTTAATGAGTAACTTGTCCCATTACCTAGGCAGGTCGCTTGACAAATATGATTGGTTTTCTGGGATTTAGAGGAAGATGTTAGGGACACGTTGTCTGACTTTTCTGTTTTAGGTCTCAAGGATGTCCAATGATGGAATCCTAGCTAGGATGGGGAAGAACATTGCCAATAAGACAACAATGGGTAATATAATGGCAATGGCTGCCATTTCATCAATTAGGTGCCAACAGAGGGAAGGGCGCCAGTTTTCCATAAAAAATTCCCCTAAGAATTCACTTAATAAAAAGAACTTCTACCAGTAATTATTATATTACAAGATAACTTTTTTACCAGAAGATATCATTCTAGAATCCATTTCAAGTTTTATTCTTTCTCAAGGAAATTTTACCCATGTGCTTTAATTGGGAGACTCTTTAGTATAAAGAGTAAGGATCTGAGCGTGGATCCAGAGAAGAGAAGCTGAACTTAATCAGGGATCGCTGCCAAACTGTGTGTCAGCAGAGAGAAGCTGTTAATAAGGATCTGAGCGTGGATTGAGTTATGCGGTACAAAGGAACAAATCCTCATTGAAATCATCCTAAGTACTTTGAGTGGAAATACTGGTCAAGCGTTGGACCTAATACTAGTACTTTATTCAACTATGGATAATAGTCTCCATACTATTTCAAACAAATACATCTTACCATTATACAAAGTGGAAATTGCACAACAACGAACCTGTGAAATTAACTAATTTAGGGATAATCAGCCGAGAATAATCAGGAACCTTATAAAATTTAACAATTGGTGCTCACTACAGGGGTGTAGTTGATTAAGATACTAGGACGTGATGACATATAAAGACGAAATAAGAAAAATCTGGATAGAGTTGGCAACCATTAACCAGAACGCCCTGAACTCTGTGGATCATTAAGAATTTGCTGCCTTGGAGGAGAGAGTCACCAAGGTTGAGGAAGGGATCAAAAAGTTGCTAGTTTTTGAAATTAATTAATTGGAAAAGTAACGTCTTTGAAAAAAGAAGAAGATTTAGTTTTAGAAGTCTTATTTTTGAAAACGGAGCGTGAAGTGGATTGAATTTGTTTAAGAGCATTCAGTGCAGATATAGAGCAGCTTATTAAGCAAGTAGAGGAGTTGAAGACTCACAAATGGAATATGAGCCATAATCGGCAACTAACTCTGAAGAAAGAATTCCTTGGGCTCCAGTTGGAAAGATGACTACCACAAGAAACATACTGCCCGCTTTTACAGCTATTTCAAAGATGACACCTGAAATCACTCCTCAAGTGAGCCTAGTAGCTGAACCAAGAGAGGCGGCTAGAGAAACCTCAGAGGAATTAAAAGCTCACCAAGATTGCTGACTTTCCATCAGGATAACGCCCCTGCATTTTTTTAATTATTCAATGTGACGATGTATGGATATGGCGATCATCAAAAGGCATTAATGGTGATAAATTTCCTGGATAATGATTATCAGAACCTAGTGTTGCCCCTTCTAGAGGGGGACAACTGGTCGTATTCAGAGGCCAAGGAGGCCATTATGAAGGAATTTGGAAGCCTCACACATATGTCAAAGCACAAGCAAGAATCTACGGGCATTCAATTCTATAAGGATGATCCTTATCAAGCTTCAAGGATCGTTTCTATCAGGAATTTCAAATCTTGGTTGGAACAAAAGTGTTGGATGATGTTGATGCCTGAATTGCACTATAAGAAGCCCTTTTTCCCTAATGCAATTTTTTTCAAATGATGCCTTCCATGTTCACGACAGAGATTACCACCTCTCAGATGGTGGACCATTTGAAAATATTGGGATCTATCTATGATGCTCTGAATAAAAGTTTCAAATTTGAATACAGTACAAAATAGATGAATAACTGACTGTGACAAAAAATAAGCCCAAAGACTTTAAACGAATCAATAAGAAGGAGAAAGTATGTTACCAGTGTGGAGGAAAAGGACATTTTACTGTGCACTGCAAGAAACCTAAAGATCAGATTAACGAGGTCCAAGTGAAAGAGTCTAAATCCACACAGGAGTCAGGAAAAGGGCCTGCGGCCTAGATGGAGAACAGTCTAGAGCTTCAGAAAACCTGCTCCTCCTGATATTATGCACAATGAAATTGGCATCAGTGGGGGAGGATACCCCAGTGGTAGAATATGGACCCTCTACCACTGCCTCCATGAGTTCAATCCTGGTAGATGAAATTTGGGCAGGGGACGATTATGACTGTGTTGGCATTGCGCACCAATGCCCCAAACTAAGATAGCGAATAGCAAAGGTGTTCCATAAAGTTCTTGGCATATCATACGCCTTGCATGGAGATTTTCTAGGTTTTATCCTCTTTTACCATTAATTCAATTCCCCTTCATTGGTGCAGTATCATCCTCAGGTCAGCCCATCTCAAATAAAAAAAGAAATTTACATCAGTGATCTTTTTGTGGATGAAGACGTGCAAGATCAGTTATATCAATTAGTCAATATAGATGTGAACATGGTAACAAGATCCAAAGTGAAGGAGATTGACCTGAGATAATTAAGAAAGTTGCTTGGCCATATGCCCAACAACTGGTGGACAAGAAATAAGCCATAGATAATCCAGAAGAATTGGCCAAAGTCAGATTAGATGAGGCAAACCTGTCGATTCCCCTTAGTGCAATAAAGGAATAATTCCCTGATTTATCAGCGCAGATATACACACCCGCAATTTGGCTAATAATGCCACTATACACTCAGTAAATACTCTTTTACAATACTCTAAGTGTATGTATATAGATATATTAGTGAATCGAGTAGGGTGAGGGCAATTGTTAATAGTGGAGCGCCCATTATTATTGTTTCAACCAAGCTGGTGAAAAGGATGAAGATCTCTCCTGATTTGGAACACAAGAAAGAGTATGGGACAGCTGGGCCAAATACCACCATCTCATGTGGAGTGGATAGTGCTCTATTACTTTGATTTGTATCCTTGGTGGTATCTTCTCCAGAAATAGTTTTGGCTAAACAAAACTATGATATTCTGATTGGGATATGATTTCTATGAAAATATGGAGTTAAATGTAACTTTAAGGATAATACATTGACCATATTGGTTCAGACGTTACCATTAGTTTATCAGAAGGATGGGGAAGCTCCTCTGAGTAGGAGAAATGACTTCTACAACCTGATATACAATGATGGCATTGTCCTATTCAATACCAACTAGTTGGCCAGAAGCAACAAGAAATGCCAATGGAAATCATAGAAAATTGGGGAATCCCACTGAGGATCAAGAATGTGAGAACCATACCACTGGGATTACAGATAATAGTCAGCACGAGGTTGACATTAGAGATACCAGAGCTGCTGTATTAGGAAGTTGAAAACCTTGAGATAAATACAGAGTAGAGCCTTGGGTGTTTCCTGGAATAATTATTCCAGACAATGGAGAAATTCGAGTTCTCCTGGCGAGTTTAAGTGAAAAACTGATGAAGATTGAGAAGAATCAGATCGTCACATTAGATCACCTAATCCCGATGGCTGAATTGAGAAATTTCCACAATTTTGGGACCCTTGATGAAATGGGATTACCAGCTGGGGTAACTGAGTGTATCAATCTGTTAGTTGACTAAGAGCAACTCGCTGATCTGATGGACAGACAACAGGAAGAGGTGCTCAAATTCTTTGACAAGTATTGGGAAGTATTTACCCAGGATTACCACGATTTGGGATGCATGAGAGATGTGATCCATAAGGATGATACTTGGGAAAATTTGCCTTTCAGGATGAGACCTATTCGATGGTCAAAGGTAGATTAAGTGGTATTAGAGAAAGAAATCAGCAAACTAGTGAAGCATGGGCTTCTAGTTCCATTGTTGAGTCCCTGGGTGAGCCTTATATTTATCATGAAGAAGAAGGATGTCTCTAATTGGGTGGTGATCAATTATTGGAAGCTGAACAAGATTACTAAGAAGTATTTTTACCCACTACCAAAGATTCATGATTCACTAGATTAATCGGGAGAAGTGAAGTATTTCTCTGTATTGGATATGGTATTTGGATATTGGAAAAATGATTTGCTAAGAGAAGACCAAGAAAAATGCGCAACTATCACTGCGCAGGGACTTTGTCAACTGACAAGGATGCCTAAGGGTCTGTGCAATGTACCGGCGACATTCCAGAGGGCCATGGATGCATTACTAAATTACTTGAAGTTGTCATGCGTCCTGGTGTACATGGACGATATCAATGTGTTCAGTAGGACGTTTACTGACCATTTTCGCCACTTGGAGGAAGTAATTAAGAGACTACCCGCGGTCAACCTGATGATTAAGCTGAGGAAGTACCACTTCTTCAAGAAAGAGTTAGAATATCTGGGATTCGCAATTAACTCTAGTGGATGGCAGCCACAAGCCCAGAAGATCAAAGCCATAGAGCGAATGGCTGTGTGAAAAGTGTCTGAGATAACCAAGTGCTCCTTGGAATGGTCAGAGACTGTAGAATATTCATTTAAGATTTTGCAAAAACTGCCAAGCCCCTCTTTCAGTTGTTGAAGGATTTGAAAAAAGGAATTGTATGGAGTGAAGAGGCTCAGAGATCCTTCTATGAGTTACACCAGTACTTAATAAATTCTCCAATTTTGAAATATCTGAATTTTGATTGAGAATTTATAAAACAAACTGATACTTTGTTGATGGAGATTGGCCATATTGTGCCAAGTAGATGAACTTGGGGATGAACATCTTGTGGCGTATGTGATCCAGAAACTATCAGATGCTGAGAGGAATTACACTGTAATTGAGTGTGAATGCCCTGCAGTCATTTACGTCTGTAAACAGTTTAAGTTGTATATCGATGGAATGCACTTCAAAGTGGTGACGGACCACTCCTTGTTGCATTGGCTGCAAAATTTACAAGAACCAGAAGGATGACTGGCCTGATGGGCACTAAAGTTGCAGGCTTAAAATTATGAGATAGTTCACATAGCTGGGGCTTATCATCAGAATATGGATGGCTTATCATTTTTACAATGGTCTAGGTGGTATACTAGCAGGCGGATGAGCTAATCCAGAGAATGGTTGATGGAGAAATTGGGAATGAGCCCTGAGAAATCAAAGGTGCGCTTTAAAAAATGATGGAAAACACCAAGACCATGAATGGACAATTTTTTTAATATGATCAATAGGAAGCAATTACTATACCTAAAGCCATCAGAATGAGCAGCTATTGTTCAAGCCACTCATAAGGTTTTCAGGCATGAGCGCCTGAGAAAAACAACCAATCATATTCACCAGTAAAACTACTGGGAGTTTATCAACTATGATGTTGCGGACTATCTAGCTTTCTGTGTGGAGTGCCAGTTGCAAAAGACACATAAGAATATGACTGGATTTCAACTAAACCGCCCTAGATTGCCTGGCATACAGTTTCCATTGATGTGATGAGCCCGCTGATGATGAGCACAGGGGGAGTCAAGTACATCATAGTTGCAATTGACCATCTAGTGAGATGGGTCAAAAAGAAGGCCCTGGTGAAAGTAGATGCTACTAGAACTGTGGAGTTTATCCTAAATCAAGTAGTATACTGACATGGATGCCCGCAGGTCCTGCTGAGTGACAATGGAACAAATTTAAAATCTCATATGATCCCACAATTAAATGAAATAATGCGAATCAGAGGAGTCATGTCTGTACCCTACCAGCCAGAGATGAACAGACTAGTAGAACGAGTCAATGGGACGCTAGCCATGATGCTGAGGAAGTTGGTTGCAGGAAGAACTTCCACATGGGGAACTTACCTTAATTTGGTGATGTTTGCCTACAATATAAGTCATCATACAGCGATGGAGAAAGTGCTGTTTGAGTTGCTATATGGAAGGAAGGCTGTGCTGCCACCGATTTTATGTTTGGTGGTGGAACCAACATCAGGGATGAGTTCTGAGAAGTACCTGAACTGATTGACAAATATCCTGATTGAAATGCAGTAGCAAGCATTTGATATGACTTTGAAGAAAAAGAATTTGAGTGAGAATGACTGACAATAAGAACTGACTGGCCTTATCAGAATACCAAATAGGTGAAATAGTTGACTATTGTGATACACATGGTTTTGGGAGAAGAAACAAGTTGGATGAGTTACGGTCAGTTCCATTTGAGATTATTACCAAGATGGCAATGGACGCCTATTCCATCAAGAACTTTTTGGATGGAAGGATAGTAAATTTTATACATGCTAGGTATTTAAAGCAATGAAATGATGAAAAAATAATGAAAAAAGAGTTCCCAAAGGACCGCTGAACTATTAAGTTAGTTATGTTTTAATGATTTGGTTAAGTCCAAAAAGGACCGCTAAACCAAATAAGATGGTTAAGTCATAAAAAGTTGATACCTCTGAACTATAGAAAACTGGTAGGCTTAAGTATACCTAAGAACCAGTTTGAAGGAATAAAATAAAAAGATGGACCGCTGAACTGAAAAAAGGTTAAGTACCAAAAAATAAAAGACTTATAAAAATATGAAAAAAATTAAAGACACATAGAAAAAAATATTTTTATAATTTTTATTTTTTATGGGTTTTCCTCAATTTGGGGATGATTCTGCCTATGTTGCCTCTTGGGGAGGGAGGATGGATTGCAGTAGGAGTGAATAGCCTCTCAAAATCTATGTGAGATCAGATGCTAGTGAGGGCTAGACTTACACAAAACAAAGTTTGTTGAGTGGATGCAGATCCCTGCGAGAAAGTGAATAGGGCAAGGGAAATTGAAATGTAAAAAGAAGCCAAACGTGATACCCATAGTGGGGAGGGAAGCAGCAGAACAAGAAGAGGCAGTCAGCAAATAACCATGAATAATCCCAATATGGCACCATAGATGAAAATTAATCTTGAGAGCTTGCCAACAGGCTTCATCAAGAACACTATTCATATGAACTGGCATGGAGCAAGGGATACTAGGCGGGGGTTGCTGAATCATAACCCCTATTAAAGCCATCAGTGGAAGAATGTCATGAAAACGGATGAAGAAGTTTAGAATGGCCTTCCAGTCGGGATGCATAAGAACCCAAAAAGCAAGACAGAATGCCAAAGGCTTTGCTGACTGAATGTCATTATATGGAGCCAGGCATTATGAAATGAAAAATTGTTGGTGTAGAACAACAGTGAGTATGATCCCAACAACGAACCACAATGTGCTCACCCTTGACCCAGGAGGCCTTGCTGCAGGGGGTGGGATTACAGAGTTAGTTTCAATAAGTGCATTGGCATATGGGACCATTTCAACCGGGGAGGCAAGGAGATGGATTCTCTCTTGTAGTTGGTGGATGTAAGGCCACAAGATCCCCGTGTACTGTTGCTGGAAGTTCATGATAGCAGGGT
>JAKSZP010016369.1:0-51529 GCA_022478985.1 Massospora cicadina | reverse complement strand
AAAGAGGTTTATATCTTAAGACGTTAATTTTTATAAAAAGTCAATAAAAAGAAACTTATCTTAGGGGCTGAAAAATTATCATTACAAACTCATTTTAGGGAGTGTGGTTTGGGATTAAATTCATAGCAGAGGTTCATTCATGTGAGCTCACTTTTTTATTCATAGCGCTCAAGACAAAAGAGTTTTTTGAAGAATCTCAAGCTCACTTAAAAAGCAAGTGAGGTGAATATTTGGTTCCAAGTATACTTGATTATCTAATTGAAACTTTTTTTAGCACTAGTGGTGCCCATAAATAAACTTTTTTATCTATGAAAATACAATGAATTAAAAAATATATAATAAACAAAAAATGGATGAATTGAAAATCAAAAATGCCATAGCATACATTATTAAGAAATTCAACATTTTTAACTTTGCTAGTGAGGGGTAACTTTTCTTTCTCGTTGCAAACACTTTTGCAACCCATTCAATTCAAGACTAAATCTAGTTTGATAATCTCATAGAGGGGATTAGTCTGCGCCCATGTCTGGGAGCAGTTGGGCAAGCAAGGCAAGAGGAGCAGGCGGAAGGCCCGCGGCCTCTAACGTTCAAAAACGCCCCAGAGAATCTGGCAGAATAGAGAAAAATCTAAAAAAGCTGGCGGTCACAATTTCCCCGGAGATACTCGTGTGGCAAGCACGATGCAACCAGTACATCAACACGCCACATTCCCAGCCACTTTTGTTGGTGGAATTTGGAGTCTGTGTGTATCTGGACATCCAAAAAATGGCCCTATGGGAAAAATTTTTTGAAGATGTACACAAAATTTTCCCGACCGCAGTGTATGTTGCACCTCACTCCATGTCGCATGGTTGGCTGGACCTAGATTTTGAAAGCAAAATAGCAGCAGATGAGGCTGCAGCAGTGCGCATAGTGGTCAACCTCCCCAAAGGGCAACGGGTTGTCAAACTAAACGCACCAGATGGACAAAATCAAACCAAATTTTCCTCACGTTTGACTTTTTGCTTACTATGGTAAAACGTGATATTTTGGAGCAACACCTGAAAGATGGTCTCGCCATATATGGCGAAATACAATCTTTTGAAATGCAACGTTTTACGCTGATGCCACACCTGTGCACCGGCAAAGCCATCACAGTTCTAACCCCAACTGAGGAGACTGCAAAGGACCTAACCCAGATCCTGCACTCCACCTTTATTGATATCGCAGGGCATACCACCCACCCATTCCAGGTAACCATGGACATCGCGCCCCCCATTTGCACCCACTGTGACGCGTTCAGCCATAAGGCGCATGCATGCCCCATCAAAGAGGGCGTCACATTTCAAGAGCACCCCTCGGCGGCCATGGCCAGTGGAGAGGCGCACTACAAACCAACTGCAAGCACCAAGGAGGCTTTCCCATTGGGAGCACAAGGCTGCTACCTATTGGTAAAGCCCATCTCCCCACAGGAGTGGAAGAAGGCCAAGCAGGCCCATAGGACCGCGGCCAAGGAAGCGGCCAAGGCCACCACCACCATCCCACACTCACAATGCCAGGAGGACATGGAGACCTTCGCGGTGGAAGCAACTCAGGAATCCATCACCCAATCAGATTGGGAGGCCCATGCTGAATGGGCCACTCAATCTGAGGATCCGATGGGAGATTTGATCTCACCCAATTGCTGCACCCAAGCCCCAGTCAAAACTGACTTGGGACCTATCCCAACCATAAAATTTTTTTTGCCCCACTTGACGGTGCACCAAACTTATCCACACCACAAAAAATTCGTCCGACATCAGGAAAACAAAAAGCAAAGGCTAAAGCCAACGCGACTCTTTCTGCAAAAATTAACAAAAACCCCAATAGCATTGCTGCTAATACCCATGCTGCTGTGAAAGCCCGTGGGGACCTGGAAAGAGGCTGGTGGGCCCAGGGGTCCACCCCCTTGCACCTAAGGTGCGATGGGGGAAACCTTCACTCAAGGGATGCTGAATATTGCCAGACTCAAGGCCTCCCCGTCCTGGGCTAGGAAACTGAGTTTTTTACAAAACAATTTACCCGTGGATATCCTGGCCATCCAGGTTTCCCACTGTCCATGAGGTTCTGAGGATGCTTGGAAAACAATGCTCCTACCATCCCTATCCTTTTGGTTGAAGCACTGTGGGGTGCTAATTCAGAAATTTTTTTTCAAACTTACATCTTCAGAAACATTCCTAAATGGCCAAGTGCTCATTTTCACCTTCTCATGGGCCAATGTTGCACACACAATCGTCAATATTTACGCCCCAAATGGTGCACATGAGCGTCAGGAATTTTTCTCGTTGGTCAAATCCCTCCCACTACCCCCCAATTATTTCCTAATTGGAGACATGAACTGTTGGCTAACCTCACCAATGGACCGGTGGCTGCCCTCACCCCACGCCCCGCAGGGTCACGTAGAACTACGCGTTCTAAAAGCCACCCTTGGGTTAATGGATGTGCTGCTGCGACATGCCCCACTGCTCAAAAACATGATGCGTCCCCACGTCCACAATGGCCAATTAAGGTCCATGACCCGCATTGACCTTATTCTAGCGCCAGTGAAATTCCAACACCACATCTCCCACTCCAAAACAACGAAAATGGAATTCTCCGACCACCGACTGGTCTCGATAACATACCACTTACCTGTCACAGTTGCAAAGGACCCACATTGGTGCAAAATCCGCCCCCCAGAGCTTGCGTCGCCAGGATTTTCCACATGAGTGGAAGAGGCAACTTTGGCAAAATCGTTTGTTGCACCATTTTGCGCGGACCCCATTTCCACATGGGCAACTTTCAAAGAAGACACCATCCGCCACTATCGCCATCTCTCATCTAGATGCTCACGAGCCACATTGGTGGTTATATTGTGCACACTGGCGGAATTGGCCCACTTGGAGTCCAACATTCCAGCCTCAGGATATAGCCCTGCATGGGGCCAGAAGTGGGCGGAGGCAGCCGCCCACCTCAACGCACTTGAAAGGCAACACAAACATCAGGTTTGTGTCCAATATAGGGCCACACGCATCACTAAAGGCGACAAGTGCACCGCATACTTCATCAAAAAATTTTTTGCACCACGCCAGAGTGTGGCCTGCACACAGGTGCAAAGATCGGATAATTCTATTGTGGACACACCAGCTGAAGTGGCAATCGAAATGCAAAGATATTACTCTGAGTTATACCGAGCTGAACCACTTCAGCTGGCTGAAATGGTGGAATTTCTTGACCGAGCTCATATCTGCACCATTTTCTGATACCCAGAAATAATGAATTTAATTACTCCAAACAAATTATGGACTATCATTCACGGTGCGCCAAATCAAAAATGCTCAGGCCCAGATGGCATTCCATATGAGTTCTACAAAAAATATTTTAAATATATATCCCCATTGCTGCTAGCCTCACTCAACCAAAGCCTGTTGGAAACGCGCCTCCTACCAGGAGGACATGAGGCCTTTATGGTCACACTCTTCGAGAAAGGGGATAGGCTAGACTTAGCCAACTGGCGCCCCATTTCTCTAACAAACACAGACACCAAAATTTTAACCAAAATCATGGCTAACCGTTTAGGGACTGTAGCATCTGCCACCATCTCCCCAGAACAATTTGGTTTCATCCCCAGAAGGTCAATTTGGGATAACGTGCACTCTGTGGCTAATGTGTGTCAGTCCACAGCCTCTGGGGCACTTGTATTATTGGACCAACAAAAGGCCTATGATAGAGTAAACTGGGAATACCTTAGGGCCTGCCTCCAACAATTCCACCTACCTCCCCGCTTCATTAACTGGGTGATGCTGCTCACGGAATCTGCAACAATGGCAGTGCGCGGCCCAGGTTTCCTAACGGAAGTAGTCCGTCCTCAAAGGGGCCTGCGACAAGGGGACCCCTCAGCCCACTCTTATACAACTTCAGCCTTGACCCACTACTGCGAAATGTGAATGCCCAACTCACTGGGGTCCATGTGCCAGGCCAAACCCCAGTCAAGATGATGGCATTTGCAGATGATTGCGTGGTGGGGGTGTCTAATAACAAAGATGCACGCGCGCTTGAAGCCCTCATCCAGGAATATTCCCAGGTAAGCAACGCGGCACTGAACGCCTCCAAAACCGAAATCATCCTCCTTGGTCGGTTTCAGAACTACTGGGCCCCAGAAAGTAGTTCCCAACCCAGCCCATCTGCTCGCCCACGTCCACGCCTTACTAACTCAAAACACACCGCTCCACTGGTGCTCCCCTTTGTGCCACGACCTACCATAGGACCGGTACGTCATCTGGGCGTGAGGATGGAGGCAGGTGGATACGCGTCAGCAGTAATGGAGTGCCATATACTGGACAACGTGATGAAGCGAATCACCTCTCTCAGAGCCCACCCTACTACCCTCACTGGCAGGGTTGTTCTTGCCAACTCTATGCTCCTATCCAAAGTCTGGTTCGGAGCCCACACCATCCCCTTCTCCCCAAGCTTCTTCAAATCCCTGTATGCTTTGCTACAAGGTTGGCTTTGGTCAGGCCGCCCTCCACCAGTATGGCTAGAGGTCATGTTTAACCCTCATCATCATGGTGGCATGGGCCTACTTGACTTCAAAGCCCATGCCGCCAAGATCCTGGGCACCTGGATTGCGGCCGTCACTGCTCCTACACTCCCATCCCAACACTGGTCCCGCGTGGCCTGCTCCAACTTCTCCTGAGCCTTGGTCCTCAACAATCCATCAAACCTCACTCCCTGATGAAATACCTTGCATCACACACACATCGACCACAGGTCCTCATGGGACCAAAACCCACTACAAACGAATCCTACTCTCCATGCGAAGCGCAGAGTGGAGAATT
This sequence comes from Massospora cicadina, assembly GCA_022478985.1. Taxonomy (NCBI): domain Eukaryota; kingdom Fungi; phylum Entomophthoromycota; class Entomophthoromycetes; order Entomophthorales; family Entomophthoraceae; genus Massospora; species Massospora cicadina. The sequence continues at coordinate 46,694 of JAKSZP010016369.1, read as the reverse complement.
CATATTAGTGGACATACAACCCAAAGAGGCCGCCCCTCTCCTCAGTTCACACAAGAGGTACAGGGGCTACCCATCCATGATGGCGTGATCCCCATTCGACCCCAAGTCCTATCCAGGGTGGACTACCTGGACATGATGGACATCCCTTATTCCACTGAGACCCAAAAGACTATCTGGAAATACGCACACCATCCTCTGTTGCAGCCTCAAGTCTGCTCCCATGTGGCGCTGCCTGAGGCAGGTGTATTGTACAGCTGAGCGCTCTAATGCTTTACACTCATCCTGTGTCGTGTGTGGCCAGTATGGAACGCTGTTTAACCGCCTGGAGAAGTGCCCCACCTCTAAAGTAATATGGCGCGAAGTCCAACGTCTGCTAGGCCAGGATCAAACACATCCCTTCAGTCTGTCAAGAGATATGTTTGCTTCATCAATGGCCTCCCCCTCCCACCCTCCCTCCATGCTCTGGTGGTTGCAATCGCCATGTGGACTATCCACACGATTGTCTTGGATGCCATCGCTGGATCCATCCCCACCCTCCCTGAAGCTGTTCACAGATTCTGGTCTCATTTGGAGGATCACTTTCAAGCGTGGATGTTTGGATATCTCCCACCGCGTCACTGACAGCTGGTCTCCTCCTGGTTCCCAGTCTGGTTCATCAAATCAGACCCCTTCCTCCACACGTGCTCAATAGTGGCTACGTCCCCTACACACGTTCCCTCCCCTTCCCATAAGTGGCGTTCCCGCTGGCAACAAGAGATAGCATCGCTTCTCTGGGGTGCCTCCCCTGGTACTAAGTTTCGTCTCGTCTGAGTCAATTTGGAAGTGTCCGTCCCATGGTCAGCCTTCCCTGCAATAAATTTAAAAAACATTTTTTACTTTGCTATATTTTTTAATAAGAGCCAAATTACCCTTTACTGGCCAAAGCCTAGCTTTTGATGCGTATATATTTAAACTTATTTGAAGTAAGCTGAATAGGAGAATTACAGTACCAATTCTTAAAAGCAAAAAAACAATTTAAAAACAACTAAAACAAATAGAAATGCCAAAACGAGTGTATCAGAAGACCCACACAAAACAACAAATAACCAACCAGGTGGGACAGTGGATAATTGCTTATCCAACCATAGTAGAAGGGGAGGGGATCAGAAGACTGCTTTTTGGCATAGTAATAGGTATTCCTGGACCATTGATTTTTATATATTTATATAAGAAAAGCTCAATTATTCATATAGTACTAAAAAAAGCTCAATTATTAAAATTCTTCCTAGACTAGGCAAAGCTTTGCTCAGGGTAGAAGTCCACAATATCCCATAACTGTAAAAAATTTAGAGTTACAGGAGGCAGTTGCATTAAATTATAGAAAAATTAAGAGACATACAGCAAATCTTATAAGATAAAGTCAGCTTGTCAGCCCTTGCTTAATTAACTTGGGTGGGCAATTTGCTGTGGAGGGGTCTGTTCCACAAAGATTAGACACCAGGCGACCATCTAAAGGTGCATGATAATCTTCACTGACTAGACCTTCTTTTTAATGGTACATGATGTATCATTGATCACTCATTGGAACTTATTGTCACCCTGCTGTCAGGTTACTTGCCGGTTAGGTGCTCTCATGGTGTGGGCTCAGAATTTCTAACAAGGGGTCAGGTGTGGGAGGCTCAGTCCATCGTCCTGCCCAAGAGAAAGGGGATCAAAGTTCCCCGCATGCTCACCAGCCTTGACTCTTGTTGGAGAAGGGATTCATTTGTTAAATTATATTAGGTATAGTAATTATAAGAAATATTATATTAGTTATAAAAGATAAAAGGTAAGGTTTGTTTTGAAAGCCTTACACTAGTTAAAGTGCTAAGGCTAATAATGGGAAAAGATAATTCATGATAGGCGAGGGAAAGATGCTAAGCAATAGAGAGCAATTGAAAGTCTCACTTTAGAGCTCTTGGCATCAGTTGCCCGATAGAAATATTAATAAATAATGAAAAAAATAGTTCTAGTGATGAATTATCCTCAGAATTAATTACTGGTAATCCTAAGACTCAAATAATGATCATGATTGATCAATAGTTTTGGAGTGCTAAACCCTCAAAATAATAATAAATGTTGTCAGGGAGGATCCCCAACACTTTGAACTGGCTCAACCCAAGTTAATGGGGAGCTTGATTTGGCATCCAGTAATAATTTTTATTACTGGGTCGTGGCCCTAGTAGAGGCTTCACACAATAGAGGGCGCTTCCTGACACCTGCTGGCAGTATCCTTGTTGACACTCTTAAACACATTTAAAATATGGTGGCCTAACACAAGATTCAATAAAAACTTGACCAATCTCTTTTAGCTTTATCAACAAACAAGGTGTTGTGAAATTGGTATTACTGTACAATAAGCCATATGTTTGGTATATCATATTTTATTAGTTGCAGCGAGCCTCAAAAATTTAGGTAGATTATGTTGACTGAAAGTGAATCAATTGAGGTGATAATAGGTTGACAAATAGAGGATATTCTGCCAAAGCCTCAATGATGAAACAATACCTCTAAAATTGTAGTGAATAGAGAGTTAACAAGCTGTCAGGTCAAAGTCGACTGAGAATACTGAAGATTAAGAGCCAAATGAGAGAATGGAAGTGAGAGGTCTTGGAAGAGAAGAGAGAACAAGGGTTAGAGGAAGTAGTCCGTTATTTTATATATAAAATAAACTGGTATCCGTTGGGGCAGTAGATCCTTATTTATTACTTTATTGTCAATTACCAAGGATCAGCAATCTTCATATTATTCATATGTTGCTCAGTGGTGCTAAACCTGTGCAACCAGCCTAGCAGATTTAATCAATACCGCAAAAAGCTAACTGTGGTGCGCACTATAAAGGGCCACTGGTCAACTGTAGTATAACAGCAACTAGGGCATCATGACGAGCCCTCACTACCTATGCCAGCTTCTAATAGGGTTCCATGACCAATGCTCCTGTGTGCCAATGGAGATATCCAATGAGGAACTGGTACTATTTACAATAACGGAATCAGGAGATGAGGAAACCAGGATGGACTTGCAGTTAGCAGCTTGCCCCAAGTTAGAGTCAGACCAACAGGGAAGATCCACAAACGTAACCCCTCAGCAAATGTGGGGTACCATGTAATGGCTCTTGTGGGGTTACCGCCTCTACAAAAGGGATGTTAATGAACATGCCATGAGCCTCTTTTATAATTAACGTGACCAGAAGCACGTTATGAAATGTATATGTCTTATCTTGATTCTGCCACAAATGGTTTGTCTCACCAGATCAGCTCTAATAGGGTTAAGGGATACCTGGTCGCTTATATTCAGCCTTTGATCCACCAACTTTTATGTTTGTTAGCACAGCATAATATTGAAGTTGACGATATCATGCATTTTTCTCAAGTGCAACAGAATGACACTCGCCACTTGCTCAAATGCCTTGACCACTCTTTCTCAGAAATACAGAAAGCGCTAGTGCAGGTAGACAGTTGTGATCATTGATGTCTGCAACTACAAGGACCAATTAGTCTTACAATTGAGCCATGAGTTGCCCCAAGTAATAGAATAATTATTAGACCAGCGTGGTCTTTTGGGTGAATGGATACAGGATTTCATGACATGGGGTAGTAACACTAAGCGCTTTATGGTGGAAATGTCCGAATGGGTAGAAGGCATTGATATTGCATTAGCTTAGACAAGGTATTAGGATACCTAATTTTAGCAGTGGTTAACTGATTATGCCGATACAGTGGCAATTGAATTTAGACAATTTTGAGGTGAGTGGAGTAATCAGCGGGCTGTAGACCATTTGATCAGCCTTTTCATGGCAACCTCAGAATATGGGCAATTGATAGGTCAGATCAATCAGCCAGAGAGTTTCATCCAAGCGGCTTGAGGCCAAGCCATTACTCTTCCATTTGTTGAGATGGTAGAGTACGCCAATATGCAATTGCGCTTGAAAAACCTTTGATGATCTAATGAGAACCTGGTGCAGGAACGAGCCAATTTAATCAATCAAGTAGATGAAGTGAACTGAAAAGCTTGTGACACTGGACAGAAGAACACAAGAATGAAGGGCACGTTGGAGGATGTCCTTGTAAACTTCATAAAATGAAGCATAAAATAGATACAGAGTGAGACTTCCATCTCGAATTACAGAAAAAAGTTGAGGAGCTTAGGAAGGGAGTGAGAAATGGGCGGTATCAATTCATTTTGGACAAAGTGGAGCAGATAATAGATGAACTTTTGGCTGCACCAATTGGCAAAGGAAGTAGGGGTGCAGCCAGCGGTGATTCTGGTGAGGAATACTATGGTTTGGCCAGCAAGTAACCCCAAGTTGTTGCGGCAGTCCCTCCCAGCGATTTAACCTCTTCCCAGTCAACTATGGAAGATTTGAAACTGACCTTGCGACCCTATTATTGCTCACAAGGGGATATTTCTCTTGGCTGGTCTAAACCTAACTTATCTCCTCCACAAACCCAAAGCACAGAGCTGGGTGACTTTTTACGATTGAGAAGTTGCCACCTTTCCATGAGATGGGAACATGCACAGATACTTTAAACGGTTTAATTTGCCATGGAAGGAGCATCAGACCAGTGTAAGGATAAAGTTTTTTTATCCGCTCTGGATGTTGAGAGAGCCAACCAGGACACATGTTAACTCAAAGTAGTACCTAATGTATAAATAGATGAAGGAGACTGTGCTCCATCTGTTCAGAGATGTGGCAAAGATGGCGCAGCAAAAGGCAGAATTTCTTACAAAAAATTTCAAAAGTACAAGTCCTTGGTGGAGTTTGTGGATCAGTCCCTGGCTGAGGCTCACATGTTAGTGGGAGAAAATATTTTAACCCACAAGAATGTGGGCATAACAATGATGGCGGCTGTTAAGCCATATTGAGAGCTATATAATTCTATGGACCACATTCTTCAAGAATATGCTGAGCTACTTAAAATTATCAGTTATTTACGCCGTCTATATGTCACTTTTAGTGCTCCCAATGTGGAATAAAAAGCCCCTGTGACTGCCATTGAATCCCCATCAGGAAATGGGCAACAATAACTCGGTTATAATTTGTTGGGTATTACTTGTCCACTTAATACTTTGGCGGGTCCTTTCCGTCCTTCTTATGCTCAACCAGCTCATCCTTATAAATTACAATCCATCGGTTAACTTTAATCCTGGACTTTGGTTAAGATACAGAGACGAGAGCCATTTATGAATTGTTGTTCATTGCTCGTCCAAAGAGGCTATTATTCAGTCAGCTGCCCTGGCAAACCGCATGTTCATGAAGTACTGCACGCCCTTATTGAACAGAAAAAAGATTGATTGGAGTAGAGATGTGACACTCTAACTCGCTATTCCAAATTTATTTGTCCCTGATTATTCCCATGAGTCACTTTGTGTTGGTCCTAGTACTCACCCCAACGACTTATTATATCAACAAATTCCCCAGGATATCTCATCCTCAAACCAAGAGAGGGACTATAATAACACAGACTCAGAGTTTTAACAAGGTGTAAAAAAGCCATACTCCTGGAAAATCCCTAAGAGAAATGGCACAGGTGAAGTCAGACTCTTAACGGATGTCCCTGCCCTAGTGGGGGTGAACGTTGAAATTCCAGTAGAGAATATTGCCCAGGATTATCCTCATGTCAGCGCCAGAGGTTACCATTTTTCTTAATAACAAAAAGCCCTTTAGATGTTATGTATCAGACACCAAAGGTTCTTCTTATTTGGAGTGTACATACTGTGATATTTTCGTTCAATATACAAAAATAAGAGCTAATATAGATACTGGCGCTTTAGTCAAAATAATATCCACCAAGATCGTGGCTAAGCTTCCGCTGAAGCCTGATGTGGAACCTTGAGTAGTATACAGGATGCAGGGGCACAGAACACTGTGTCAGAGGGCTCTTACAGCGCGTTACCCCTGAGGTTTGGTTTGGTCAGTGCTTCCGCCCCAGCGGCGGTTCTGCCTCATAATTATGACATGTTGATTGGGGCCATGTTCATGCAGCAATTTGAGCAGTGGTCAATATGCCAGAAGAAACGTTTAATATTATAGGACAACGATTCCCCATCTATTTTACCTCATGCGGAGTCCCAAAGGATCTAATCTCTTTCAGTCAAATTAATCTTGTGTATAACGATGGGGTAATTCCTGTTCAATATTGGTGGATAAAGAAAAAGACTAGAGCTCAGCCTAACCAGATTTATGAGTACAACGGTATTCTGCTACAGGCTGCGAACGCCATAAGTATACCTTTGGGGCATCAGGTCATACTAGGTTTGGAGCTTGAAACAGACATCCTGGAAGGGCAATATGGTAAAATCATAGGACCCTAACAGCAATCGCGGCTCAAACCCATGTGGCTCCTGGATTACTATTACCAGGGCATGGGGAAGTAAATGTATTGACAGCAAACCTACAGAAGGAGTCTATGAAGGTCCATAGGCACCAAATGGTGGCTTATTTAAACTTGATTTCTATTGATGAGGTTTACCATATTCATGATTTTGGATCTTGAGAGGACCTCAGCTTGCTGTAAAAACCTCATTTGGCATAATGACAGTGGATCCGCGTAATTCTCTGACTGGGCTGTCAAAGGAACAGAATGATGGGGTGATAATCCTGTTTAAAAAAACCAAGGATTTTTTTTCATACACTGAACACAATTTGGGATTTGCGCATAGAGTCGTGCATTTTGTAGATATAGGCAATCACCCTCCATTTGGTCAAGGCCTATTTGGCGCTCAAAAGCTGTGGAGGAAGTTGTCTCTGATGAGGTAGACAAATTGATTGAACATGGGATTTTAGAGCCGTCCAAGTGTCCATGGGCATCGCCTATGCTAATTGTTAAGAAAAAAGATGGCACTAACTGGGTGGTCATCAGCTACTGGAATCTTAATAGCGTCACAAAGAAGGAACCATATCCACTTTCGTGGATTGATGACGCTTTAGATTGGCTGGGAGGTGCTAACTATTTCTCTGCCATGAAACTTTATATTGGGGTACTGGCGGATCAAGTTGCCAGTGGTGGAACGTGAGAAATGCGCCATAATCACCTTGAAGGGGTTGTTCCAACACATGCATATATCTCAAGGTTGTGCAACGCCACAGCTATGTTCCAGTGGCCAAAGGAGACCATATTGGGCGACCTGAAGATGTCCTGTGTTCTAGTCTACCTCAACAATATCTGTGTGTTCTCATGGACGTTCAAAGAGCATCTTGACCACATAGAACAAGTGTTCCACCAACTTTTTGATAATAACATCAAAAAGTAAGCCACAAAAGTGCCATTTTCAAGGAGCAAATGGAATACCTTAGGTTCTTGGTAGACTCAAAATGGCTTAAACCTAAGCTGGCGAAGATAAAAGCTATACATTAGATGACTCATACAGATAATAAGCGGGATATTCAGGTGTTTTTGGGGATGGTCAGTTACTACCAGCGGTTCATTCCTAAATTCAGCTGTATTGAGGCACCGCTCTTTGAGTTATTAAGAAAAACTACACCTTTAACTAGACTGAACGTAGTCAAAATACTTTTGATGTCTTATGACCCCGCTGGCTAGCGCACCAGTTTTGCAATACCCCAATAGCAAAGTGAATTTATTATGATAACGGATGCTTCACTTTCTGCAGTAGGGACAGTATTATCCCAGAAGGATGATGGTGTGGAGCACCCTGTTGCGTTTTGTAGCCAAAGCTTAAATTGTCATGAATTTTTTACACCGCGACTGAGCAGGAGTGCTTAGAGGTATTATATGCATATGAACATTTTTGGGTATACCTCCATGGAGTAAAGTTCAAAGAATTAACGTATCATGCATCCTTGCATTGGCTGCAGAATCTTTGGGAACCTGAAGGATGAATTATGCAATGGGCATAGAATCTCCAAGCTTATTATCTTGAGATAGTACACCAGTCATTGGAGAAACATCAGAATATGGACTGTCTCTTGTTTTTACCAACGGTCGCCATTATGGCAGATTGCAGACATCATGCATGATAAGATGATTGTGGGCAAATATCACAATGAGCCACCACATTCAATCAAGGTGCTAGACGGGCTTAGACGTGATATCTTATTGCGCAATGGATACTATATAAGAAAATTGGAGAAATGACGCTGATTTTCTCAAAACCTTCTGCTAGGTTAGCAATTATTGTGATACCCATATGGCGGTAAGTCATGGAAGGATGCGGAAAACGTTGGAGTTTTTGCAGTTATACTACTATTAGGAGAGCAGGCATCATGACGTTCTTGAGACAGTTTCTTGTTGTCATTAGTGTCAAGTAAAGAACCTTTCCACAAGAAAACTATCTACCAGATGGCTAAGCCCCATTTCACTTGAATCACTGTTTTCCTTGGTGTGGTGGGGCCTCTTCTGACTGGTTCAAACTGCTCTAAGTATATACTAGTAGCAATTGATCACTTGACAAGATGGGTTGAAGTAGAACAATCAACAATTTAGGGCTATCACTACCGCCAAATCATTATGAAGTGTGTCATACAGCAACATGGCTGTCTGCAATTTATTTTCTTTGACAACAGAACAAATTTCATGTTACATGTTGTCATGATTCTGATATGAATGGATGACAAGCCTGAGGTCACCATGGTGAAATGTATGGAATCCGTTGGAATTGAACAGGTAATGGTAATTTAAGCGCTTTAAAATGAGGCAATATTGTATTACTGGGAAATCGGCCAAATTGGGCGAATGTGAATTGCTGAATGAACAATTGGCGAAACCAATGAGATATGGCGAAGTGAATTACTAAGCCATAAAAGCGATACCATCTGAAGTTGCTACAATACCAGCAGGATGAGATGATCAGGGGGTTAATTTGTTAATAAGTTTAGAGTGCGCGGTACAAAAGGAAGCCACGGAAGCTAATAAAATAAATAAAAGAGTATAGTGGGAGCGAGTGCTCCACATTTATTATAACATATATTAGTTTATTTCTGTTGGCTAAAGGGCAACGATCCTCATATCATTAGTCCTATTGCTCAGTGGGTTGAACCCTGTGCAATTGCGTTTTTGGCATATCTTCATGGACACGCCAATTTTTATAACAGTGGTGCTCACTACAGGGGCTCTTCTGGTTGGTGCTTAAGTAGCTAAAGGTTGGTTAAGAGATGGCGGTGATGCGCCACTGTGGTTTGGTTCCAGCAGTTGTTGGTGGCGGGGAGGGCAATCCCTGGATGCTCACCCCACACGCTGAGTTTGGAGTTAGGAGGATTACCATCTGGTTAAGTGGGGGGAAATGTCATGATTTTAACCAGATGGAATCCTTCAATGATTTATTGATATTTGGAATGATATAGACAATCCCAGAGGAATGGTTTATTAACTGAATTTCTTGTGCTTTAATGTGATTGCTGGTTAGTTGCTCCCCAAATTTGGGTTGAGCCAAAATTAGTATTCCGCAGAGTTTGGTATTTAGGTTTGATTGGGGCCAATCATTGGCCCTAAATTAGTAGAAGAATCACTGGCGACTAATAGCTGAGGATGATCTAATCAGTCAGCAAAATCAGTGGTTGATGCCAACAGCCACTTGTGGTCTGTTGTGGGATTTTCAGCGGAAAGCTGATGTATTACTTCAGACGTTTGCCGCCTGATTATCAGATGTCAGTGGATCTGACAATTATGAGTTGAGGCAGCCAAGGTTGTTTCTGGTGCCTCATTTATTATCAAGATAAGGCGAGAATATATGTCAGTGAGATGCTGAGATATTCCAAGTCAAAAACAAGTGACTGAAGTAGTTCCCAGCACATTATTATCAATTTAAGGTTGAAACCAAATTTGATGTTTATTTAGATTATTTATTTATATGGTTCACCGGTGACTTAAGGCTGAGGATGAACCAAAACTAATTTAAACATTGGGAAGTATGGAGCGAGAGGGTCGACGCCAGGGAAGAGATAATGTAAATAAGGAAGAAGAAGAAGAGAAGTGGTTGGCTGGAAGAACCAGCGGAAGAGCTGATAGTTCACCGATGGGTACAGTAGCCCTTTTGTAGGTAGTATAAATACCTGGCGCTTCCCTTTCAATAAATATCTCCCTTTGCCTAATCTACCTTTTGTTATAAGTTTATATTTATTTTGTTGGTTGTAGTTTAGGTTAAAGGGGATCCCCAAAATGGCATAGGTGACATGCCAAGGGGTTAGCCGGTGCTGCTAGCCCTGACACCTAAGGTAAAATGGCAAGGGCTGACCAGTATTCATACTGGTTAGCCTGCCAACTAGCAGAGCCCAAAGTCGATTTTCTGACACATGTACTGGCCAATATGAATGAACTTATGGCAATCCATGGGGTCTTAACTACACCATAACTCTGAATCTACTAGGATAGTTGAATGGGTTAACGGAATATTGGTGGACATTCTCTGCAAGTCTGTAAAGGGTCGCCCTTCTGAGTGGAGTACCCTCCTATCCACTGCTGTCTTTACTTATAATATCAGCTACCACTTATTGACAGGAAAGAGTCCTTTACAATTACTTATGGTAGACATCTGGATTTTCCTGCATTGCTTTACTCCTGTGTGGAGGGCACCAGCGGAGTAGAACCATAGATTTATTTGACCAACTTAACAGGCATGCTGATAAAAATTAAAACTGATCTTATTCTTCTAGTTTAGTAAGAAGATATAATCAGGAGGCTAAACAACGTAGGCGTAGCAGACTCCCACAGATCTCTGTAGGAGATTATGTATTGTTCCATGACCAACATGGATTTGGAAGTAAAAACAAGCTTTCCAACATATGGACTAGACCGTTTGAGATAATTGAGAAGACTGATATTGATGCCTACACAATTAAGGAACCTGCGGATGGTTGGATTATCAACTGAGTACACGCAAAGTTCCTTTTGGCGTATAAGCAATAGGAGAGTTATTGTCCAGTCAAGGGGGAGGTAATGTCAAGAAATTGGAATGACTGGATGATAAGCCATATGTTTGGCAGATCATATTTTATTAGTCAAGGTGAGCCTCAAGATTTGGGTGTTAGATTAAGACTGAAAGAAAATAGATCAAGGTGATAATAGTTTGGCAAATAGAGGGAGTTCCTCCAAAGCCTCAATAATGTAACAAAACCTCTAAAATTAAAGTGAATAGAGAGTTATCAAACTGATGGGTCAAAATTAACCGAGAACATAGAAGATTAAGAGCCAAATGAGAGAATGTAAGGGGGGAGAGTTTTTGCAAGAGAAGAGAGAAGGACTAGGGTTAGCAGAAGTAGTCTGTTATTTCAAATTTAAATAAACTGGGATCCATTGGGGCAATAGCCTCTTATATATATTTTTAGTCAATTACCAAGAATTAGCGATCTTCATATCATCCATCCATTGCTCAGTGGTGGTAAACCTATGCAACCAGCCTAGCGGATTTAATCAATACCACTAAAAGTTAACACAAGGTATCCTTCTCTTGGTTGTCTTCTTCTTTAAATTTCAGACTGATTACTGGCAATATCTTCTGTTTTTAGATTACAGACTGATTTCTGAAAATCTCTTCACTTAACCCAATTTGTGGATTTTCAATTTTATGGAAAGTTATTTAGTCCTTCAAAGGCTATAACACTATTAGTTAAGAAAGTCAACACCCTTATTGGTGGAATATTTTGTAACCAAGGAAATTCAACTCTTTGGCTTTTTTAGCAAAATGTTTCATAACTAAAGCAATTTCGAATTCAACTGGTTTATAATGGGACTTAACCTATATCAAGGTTTAGTGGTCCCAAGAGAACTCAAAATTAAAATAAATAGAAGATCTTAAAAACGTTAGTTATCTAGGAAAATTCATGGTACTTTAAATATTGCCAAGGAAAATCTCAAATATAGTATATCTAGTTAATATACTGGGTTAAGATCTGGACATAGACTAAAGTAAGTGATTCCTATTCAATATTGAGAGGCCGAAAGACAAGGGCACATAATGGATTGTTTAGTGTGGCAACTGGGAAACGAAACCCTTGAAAAAGGTCTCGCCAACGTATGTTGCTATGACAATAATAACTTTATTGTCTTCCTGATTTAATCACATCTTTTGGTGGAGCGCAGATCAAGCAATTTGAACCATGTTTGTTTAGTTGCAAATTTGGCATTATCAAAAATATGATGCTATATAATTTAAGGTTTATTTTTTGGCTTTAAACCCAATAAAATATTAATTAATAAATTAATAAATATATGCCAAATTTTTTAATTAAATAAATGTATTAAAAGCCTAAGGTTGAGGCTTCACGCCTACTAGGATAAATCTCAACAATGACCCCTTCAAGCTTTAACTGATTGAAAATATGTTTTTTCCAGGGTCATCTAGCCTCATTAGGGTCCTAAGCTACCAAAATTGGGTTGAGTGTGTTAAGTTCAAGCAATAAATTTATGTTATCCTAGTGTGCATGAGTTTGTTTTCAGTCTCATAATCTGTATTTATGTGAATAAGAGGCTTTGTCAATTCATTCTGCTCAGAATTGTCAAGATTTATATCAGCACTAAGGCTGAGGTGCAGTGCTTTATAATGGGAGTAATTTTTGAAAGGCTTGTTTGAGTTAGACTTAACCTTGGGTTCACAGTGTGGTGTGGCTTCTGTCACTACATTTTAAAAAAGTTTGTTGAGGAAGTTTGGCAAGGGTTTATGCAACCATAATGTGAAAGTTTTTGTTGAATAAAACTTTCCATGGTGACAAATAAAGGTAAACTATGACTGGGAGATATATTCAGAAGATCCAAGGTAAGAGCCAAAATATTGAGTGTAAAGTAAATTGGTTGTTAGGCCTGATTGGCAAGTTAGTGATAATGAGAAATTTTGATTATGGCCTTGCATTAATTCAAGGTGGTGCCTGGGAGGTGTTAGATTTTGATGGTTGACTTGATGATAAACCCTTCAAGAAAAACCATCAATGCTGATAGATTACTCCCATTGATTATCCTTTGATTCTTCCCAATTTATCCAAATAATCTGTTAAATAAAATTTATCTCTAAACTGCCTTGACTGCATCTAGATAACCCAATTATTGTAACTAATAATAGCTATGAAATAATATTATTAGGGCCAATTAAGAACCACTTGGGTGTAAAGTGGTCTCACAGCATTAAGTAAATTGCAACTCCTAAATTAGTGCACTAATAACAATGCACTGAGGTAAAATTCTGAGTTCAATAAATGAAATAAATTTATTAAGCACCTAATTATAGATGTCTCAATTATGGTCTTACTTAGTGCTATGAAAGGCCTGCCAACATCCCAATTAAAGGTTCGTCATGTTTATGAGGCATATATCTTTTTATCCCATTTATTTTATCTGTCATGTTATGATGTAGCCTTACTTGGGAATAATATAATGTTGAGTTTTGCATTCAAAATTGACCCAATTATATAAGTAAAATTGCCATTAATGGGGTAAAATGATTATTATTTTTAGTTAATTCATGGACCAAATTGACTTTGGGGATGTTTCTGATTATTGCCATGACCAGCAGAGGATTGACATATTATAAATGAACTCATTTGATAGATGAGTTCAGCCTGGAGATGCCCAAGAGGTATATAATATCAACGCCTGGCTGATTAACAAAATCATCTTTAATCATCAACATTTAAGATTATTATATATTATCTATTTTAATTATTGGTGTCCATATGTCATTTGCCTGTTATTTTTATCTGCTGCATTTAAGATTTTATTAAGTAGTTGTGTGTATTTATAATTCCCAAAGAGAAGAACTAGTGATACATGCTGGAGAAGTAGTCCCAATTATAAAGGAATATTTCTATCTTATAAAGAAACAGAAAGTCTTTAATAAATGTTGCCAGTAGACTTGAGGACGGTGAGCGTACTGGAGTTATTTGGCTATTATTGAGGATTATTGGAGTATCTACTTATATGATTAAAAACAGGATTTTTATTAGAAAATTAAGTTTATAACCTCAAATTCCTTTGTTAAGTCAATTTAGCTTGCACCATCGTCTAAAACTTAACATTTTGTTGCTCACTTAAAGAATATAACTACCTAATATTAACATGGATGATCAGCTTTCAGAATTTTCCCAAAAATACAGTGACAATGAGATGAAAGCATGTATTACAGTTTATTGAACACTCTACATCAGATTATCCTGACAATGAAGAGGGGAACGATTACTCATTAGAGTTAATACCCTTTGAAACAGGTCTAATGATACTATTTAATCTGACCGAGTTTACACAGGCTAATATCAAGGAAATGCTGGAAACCTTATTTCAAAGTTACCAAGTTGGGTCTTCAGCAATTGACCTAAGTTTTGGTCTGTTTTATTATATAAAGAACCAAGCCTTAAAGAATGAGATTTATCAAAAATACAGAGAAGCAACCATGGCTGTTTTGGGTCAAAGACTCCAGGAGAATCATGTCAACATAAATGAATATTTGGTCAGCATTGTGCAGCTATCTATAAAGCATGCTCAACGCATTTTTGCACGCCAAATCTTGAGCTTTCCCACCTCCACTGTGTCCAAAATGAGGAATGATCAGCCTGATCTTGCTTGTTAGAGAAGCTGAACATGCTTTGCAGAAGTGCGCAAAGCGATTTTTTCAAACAATGGAGTAGCAGCAGAAGCCCATGGTCAGATTGATGAGTTGGTAGCTCAGCTCAATGAAGGCGTCTTAAAAATGGCGACAGAATTTCTAAATAATTCAGGATTCCCAGGTAAGTGGAAATTGGATATTACCAACCACTGCATCAGACTTGAAACGCAATACCATTATGTAGCATCCAACACTTAGAATCTTCTACAACAGAACCATGATTCAAGGAAAAACAACTCAAGAGTCGGTAGGAAGATATGCCAAATTAAAAGACTATATACATGATAAATTTGCTGCTCCTCAAAGAGATATCAAGGCTTTAGCCCAGTTGCCTCCCGTTTCAGTAGAGCAACCAGACAATCCAGACATTAAGGCCAAATTAGCCAACGTATGGTCAACTATATTTAAACTTCATACTTCAAATACCATAAAGTTTAATGAAAAAATAATATGGCGAACCAACTGTCACTTGTTAACAGAATGAAGATATTTTGGAAGAAATAGAGGAACTTTCGGCCCAATAAGCATTAGCTGAAGCAGATATGGCTCAAGTTAACAAGGAGATGGAGATTCTTAAAATTTATAGTTGCAAGTATTCAACTAATCTTGAGGGAGGGGAGGATAAAGATGCAGCCCCAAAATCATGCAAAGTTGTGCTTCAGAAGTCGCGTCAGTACCAATTTTGAAAAACATAATTGAGTGATTCTAAAGATTATCATGAGGTAGATGAAGACTATGGAATGGAAATGCAAATGCACGAACTACTCCACGAGTACTGACTTCTATGCCCACCCCAAGTACCGCACAACATCCTATTCTGCCCAAAGGTTCCCCATGTTGGTCAAACTTGAGGAGAGAATTGATTCTCCTGTTAGGGACTCAGGCAGAGATGATTTTAAACCACTGAACTTGCTGAGAATTAATAAAGAAGGCAATACCTACTCCCTCCTTAAAGCTTTTTGAGAAGGCCATGAGAGGAGCATCTGACCATGCAAAAGCAACAGCTCTCATCAATTGTTTGGAATCGCACAGTGTAGACCTTGTAACGCCCTACTTAGGGGAAGATTGACTTATGATGAGGAAAAACTGGCTGTAATTAAGGAATTTGGTGGTCTTGTAAATTTGACGACCTGAAAAATAGAGATTTTGAATATTAAGTTCATACCTAATGAGTCCATTAAGGACTTTGCTTACTGATTTTACCGTGAAGCCCAAGTGCTCTTTGGATCAAATATTATGACTAAATTTGATGCAAAAATTGCCATGGAGCATTCTGTGAAGCCCTATCATAATTTGGAACGATAAATAGTTCTTACCTTTAATCATGATATGGAAACAAATAGACTTGTGGACTACTTATGCCTCTGTGAAAGAATTTTTGAGGCGCCAAATTGGCCAAACAACCAGCAGCTGGTGCATCCTCCACAGATAAATAATAGTGCAAGTCACAATCAGGAGAGAAATGGGAACAATAAGGAACAGAAATCTGACCATCCCAAACCCAATGCCAATACTTGCAATCGATGCAGTAGAAAAGGGCTCTGTGCCAATAAGTTTTATAACCAAATGGACGCAAAACTGGGAGTTAATGTGGCTTTTTAAAGTTGAAAAGGACTCAGAATTGGGAAAAGAACATATGGAGTAGAGGCGGAATGCTCTACTGCCACCATCATAATGAAAGCATTCCTCCCAATCCTGGCAAACATTTTGTGTCAGATTCAATCGATGAAGATTCCTTGCATCATATTGCTACTGATGATGTACATATGGTCACAACCAGATCCTGGAAAGGCCAGAAGCTAAGAGAGCATTAGAAGCAGCCCAAATAGAGGTGACTAAACCTTGCGCTAAGCAAATTACAGACCATGGCCTTGATACTCATACTGCTTTTTCCCATGATCTGCTCTCTTTAAAGATTTACAGGTCGCAATCCTCATGCAGACTCTGGAGGAAAACTTCCCTGAAATCTGTTTTTGCCTTGAATTATACTTGGAGTCAGGCAACTCTGTATCTATTCAGCTAATAAACACTTCTGAACCATACTCTGAGTGTACTTATGCTGATATTACTATCAATAAGGTCCGTGTTTGGGCCATTATTGACAGTGGAGCTCCTTTAACTATTGTCAGCACTAGTTGGTAAAAAATTGAGAATAGCTCCAGATGTTGCGCATGATTAAGAATATGGCACTTTGGGAACACATACCACCAGAGTACTTGGGGCATATAGTGCCTTACCTATAAGGTTTAAATCTATAGTAGTATCCACTTCAGCTATAGTTCTGCCTAATAATAACTATGAGGTCCTTATTAGTGCCAATTTTATATGAATATATGGAGTGGTCACTAGTCATAAGTGTGGCTTCTTAACCATCCTGAATCAAACCATCCTGATTTACTATACAAAAAACGCAAAATCGGGACTGAAAAAAACCTAATAAGTTTATTAATTTTGCCTATGAGGACGGAAAAATCACCATTGAATACTCTAAATTGAAGCGCCGTGTCAAGCCCTACCAACGCAAATCCATGAGTCTAAGGGAATACCCCTCCGAGCAAACAGGGAGCTAACTTTTGACTCTGGAAAGCAGGCAGTAATCCTGACGGGCTAAAATTCAGATCCCAGAAGGACTCTTTGGCAAAATTTATCAACCTTGGTCCTGAACTTGACTCAAGCCTAACATAACACCTGGGATAATTATTCCTGGGCATCAAGAAATCAGTATATTCTTCGCGAACATGCAGAATCAGCCCATTTTCATCAAAAGGCACCAGAGGGTGGCCTATCTCCATTTGATTCCTGTATCAGAGATTTAATTATTTCAAGAGTTTGGAAGCCTGAATGAGCTAAGGCTTCATGAAGATGAGTTACATTATGTTCATAATGTCATACCTATGGCCAATTTAGGGGAACAAAATAAACAGGAGAAGAACTAAGTCCAAACATTGTTTGAAAATACCATGAAATTTTGCAAATGATGATTTCAACTTGGGATGCACAAGTGGAGTAACCCATCAATAGATACTGAGGATCATTTACCTATCCAATTAAGCAAATTAAACGTTTGAAAACTGCTGAGGAGTTTGTATCAAAAAAGATTAAAGAACTTCTCAACTGCAGTATGCTAATACCATCCAAGAGTCCATGAGCTGCACCAATTCTACGTTTAAAAAGAAAGATGTGAGAAATAGTGTTGTTAATGACTATCAAAAAAAGCTCAACAGCATTACAAAAAAGGACTCCTATTCTCTTCCACGTAATGACAATGCCCTAGATAGGCTTGGGGGTACCAAGTTCTTCTCAGCGATGGATTTAATTAGTGGGTATTAGTAGATGGACATGCCCAATGATGAGCGAGGAAAGTGCGCCATTATTACCCAGGAGGGGTTAGTTCAACCAATGAGGATGCCCCAAGGACTCTGTAACGCTCCAGCAACCTTCCAGAGAGCGATGGAGACCATACCGAGCAATCTCAAATTATCATGTGTACTAGTATACCTAGACAATATTAACATTTTAAGTCTCACTTTCGATGAAAACCTAGAACATCTGGAAGAGTTTTCAAAAGGTTAGCGGCTTCAAACTTAAAGATCAAGCCCTGAAAGTATCAATTCTTTAAGGACCAACCAGAGTACCTTGGTTTTGTAATTGATAAAGAAGAGCTTTGGCCACAACCATCTCGAATTGGAAGCAATATCCAAGGTGAAGAGGCTTGAATTAAAGTGGGACTTCAATTATTTCTGGGTATGATTGGGTACTACCGCCAATTTATAACTAAATTTTCTCAAATTGAAGAACCCTTGCTTTATATTCTTAGAGATAAGGTCCACATTTGAGTGGAATTCGGCCTGCCAGGAAGCAATTGACTGGCTTCATTTGTCCCTATTAGTTGTACAGTATTGCGCTATCCTGATTTTGACCAAGAGTTTAATGTTCAGATGGATGCGTCATTAACAGCAGTTAAAGCTGTTATGTCCCAAATTGGAGAAGACGGCGAAGAGCACCCAGTAGCCTATGCTAGTTGGACCCTACATGCCCATGAGAGAAATTATACTGTGACAGAAAGGGAATGTTTGGCAGTTATGTATATGCTTATAGTTCCGAGTATATCTTCATGGAACACATTTTGCTGTGGTTACTGATCATGCATCCATAAGCTGGCTTATTAACTTGAAGGAGCCAGAAGGACGTTTGGATCGCTGGGCACTTAAGCTGCAGGCTTAGAACTATACTATTAAGCATTGGGCTGGTGCTAATCATTAAAATGTGATTGCTTGTCTTGCCTGCCCATTGTAGCAAACTCTCTGTCAGCCTGCATATGCCTTATTCCAGAAAATGGTTAGCGGAGCTTTTTCTGATGAGCCTGAAGCAGTGCAGAAAATTCTCTCTGAACAAAGAAAGGACAACCACATTGAAAAGGGAGTCTTTTTCAAGGTGATTAATGGGAAGAAATATATATATCCCCATCCCTCAGCCCAAGAAGATATAATTATGGCTGCTTATAAAGCCACCGGCCATGGAGTCTTCAAGAAAACAAAGTAGCAAATCAAGCAAAATTATTATTGGGAATTAGTGCAATTTGACGTCCATGAAACCTAAAGTTGTTGCCAAGAGTGTTAAGGAGAAAAACCCTTCCAAAAAGCTACTTCATAACAGCTTTTTTGGCCCAAATTTGCTTGGCAAACTATATATATAAATGTGGTCGGACCCCTCCTTACTAGCAATGAAAAGGCCAAATACATTATTGTGGCAATCAATCACTTGATTAAATGGGTCAAAGATAGGGCTATTTGGGACTTAAGAGCCTCAACGACAGCTAAATTCATCTTGGAGCAAGTTATTTATCAGCACAGATGTCCATAATTAAATATTAACGGATAATGGCACAAATTTTACCACAGTTATTCTCCAGAAGCTCAATGAGTTAATGGGAATGTGTGGTGTTCTATAAACTCCATATGACACAGAAACATATGGTGCAGTGGAACGAGTTAATGGAACACTTGTCTATATCCTTAGGAAGCTGACTTCTCAGAAGCCCTCCAAATGGAGTACATTCCTCAGTTCAGCCATTTTTCCTATAACATCTCTTACCATTTGACCACAAAGATGTCTCTTTCCAACTTCTATATGGGAAACATCCAGCCTTACCACTGATGTTTTATTCTTTTCTACAAGAGCCCTAAGAATTAAGCTATTCTCAGTATGTCATTTGGCTTGCATAAACCTTAATCAAACTGCAAGCCCAGGCTTTTGAAATTAACTTTAAACTTTATAAGGCCTGACATGCAAAATATCAGAAAAATTGATACGTTCTTCCTGAATTCACTGTGGGTGATGAGGAATTATTTTGTAATAATCACAGTTTGAGCCAATCTCACAAGTTATATTGCACTTGGGTTGGCCCATTTGATGTAATTGAGAAAACGTCAAACTTCACCTACACTATTAAAAAGAAAGATTCAGGGCATGTCTATAATCAAGTCCATGCTAAGTTCCTGAGAAAGTATAGGAAACTGGCCGATTAAGAATAAAAATCATTGATCTTTTCTAGTAAAAGAAAATAAAAAAACTGATAAAAATGAGAAAATAAAAGATGGGAAAAGATAAAAATTTTTTTAGAAAAAAGATTTAATGAATAATAAATATGATAATTAAGTATATTAAAAATAATTTTTGAGAAAATATATGTTTAAAAGAAGATTAAATTATAAGAGCTTTTTATTTCTCAGTTTCAAGGAGTGGAGTTGACTTGAGTCCAGATTCTTCCTCTTTGTGCGCCAATTAAGCTCAATCTAGTTGCTGAGTGACAAGAAAAGGTCTGTAGCAGCATAGAGCCATATGTGCCACATACTAGTTGTAGCTGATTCCCAGAAAACAATTAGTAGGGGAGGCAAAAAACTGTTAACAGTAATCTGATTAAGACTGCAATTGGGTGGAAAAGAAATGCCTAGGAGAAGAAAGTTGGCCAAAAAATTATTCTGGTACTGATATATTTCTGGGGTCGCCAGTTGGACACAATAAACTCGGGCTTTCCACCATCTAATGAGGGGGTACATAAAACAATTGGCCTGAAGGCATCCAGTCAGGAAAATATGCATAAAATGACTGAGTAAGGCCATTTTTGGAAGATATTCATCTGCGCTATCTTGGTGCAAAGACTCAAAGGCTGCCTGAACCGCTGAGCAGAAATGAACATCCTGAATATCATGGGTATTTAGACCCAAGGATGAAACAAAATTAGGCTTACTCCCAAGTGGTGAGGACCAGGAATTGAGAACCTCCTCCACAAAGGCGTCAACTTGGAAAAAATCTTGAAGTCATATGTTTGTATCTTCAGCCATAAAAAGACAAACAGGGCTATAAAGCTGCTCATATTTGGCCCTTGTTTGGTCAAGAAATTGACCCTGACACAAATAATTTGACAATCACAGTACTGCATTATAGGCTTGAGTCATCATAAAATGGTTGAGGGCAAGATAAACTTTACCAGAAGATCACCATCTCAATAAATAGACTGAAGAAAGAAATTTGAATCTCATGGGTCAAAAATGTGGCCAAAATTGGTCACTGAAAGAATTGTCAAAGAACGCGACCAAAGTTTATAATCCACTGATACTCAGGTATGCTCAATAGCGGGATCAGCCTCCCCTTGACAGTAATCTCAGGAAAGTAGAAGTCATTAAAATTGACACAGGAACATGATGACCCAATTGTGACTCCTGGAGGGAGCCTAGGAACATATACATCCACATAGTCATGTCCATTAGGCTAACTGATAATATCTTTTGGAATTGAGAATAGCGACGAAATTGCAATAGGCATAAGAGGTACTGTTTACAAACATTGAAGAAAAAATTGGGAAACTCAGGGTTTATATTCCAGTCAAGTGGGAGAAAATGTTAGATTTTGATAGTTGACTCAAAAATAAACATTTTGGCTAATACCATCATTGCTGATAGATTACTACCATTGATGGATCCTTTTATCCTTCCTAATTTATCTGCATATATTATAAATCAGATTCATCCCAAAAACGCCTTGATTTCGTCTAGATAACCTAATTATTATAACTAATATTAGCTATAATATAATATTATTAGGGCCAATTAGAAGCCACTTGTGTGCAAAGTGGTCTCATGGCATTAAATAAATTGCACCTCCTAAATTAGTGCTCAATTTCTAATGCACTGAGGTGGAATTTTGGGTTTGGTAAATGAAATCATTTATTAGGCACTTAAATATAGAAATCCCGATTAGGGGTGTACTTAGTGCTATGAAAGGCCTGCCAACATCCCAATTATAGGTGCGTCATGTTTATGAGGCATATATCTTTTTATCCCATTTATTATTATCTGTCATGGTATGATGTAGCCTTAATTGAAATAATATAATGTTGAGTTTTGCATTCAAATTGACCCAATTATAGAAATAAAATTGCCATTAATGGGGTAAAATGATTATTATTTTTAGTTAATTCATGGACCAAATTGACTTGAGTATGTTTCTGATTATTGCCATGACAGCAGAGGATTGACATATTATAAATGAACTCATTTGATGATTGAGTTCAGCCTGGAGATGCCCATGAGGTATATAATATCAGCGCCTGGCTGATTAACAAAATCATCTTTAATCATCAACATTTAAGATTATTATATATTATCTATTTTAATTATTGGTGTCCATATGTCATTTGCCTGTTATTCTTATCTGCTACATTTACGTCTTTATTAAGTAGGTGTGTGTATTTATAATTCCTAAAGAGAAGGACTCTGAGATACCTGCTGGAAGATAGTACTAATTATAAAGGAATAATTTCCTATTTTATATGAAGACAGAAGGTCTCGTAATTGTTGTTGCCAGTAGACTTAAGGATGGTGAGCATACTGGAGTTATTTGGCTATTATCAAAGATTATTGGATAATCTACTTCCCAATTATGAGCAAGAGTTTTAATAGAAAAGTTAGTTTGAAATCCTCAAATCCCTTGTTTAAGTCAATTTTGCTTTCACCATCATCTAAAAACTTAACAGGCGGTTTGTAGATAATTATGATGCCAGGATCATCCATCATAAAGAAAATTGTGGTGTCAGAAGATAGGTTGTCTAAGTAGCAAGGGGAAGGTAGTTTGATTGCCTGGGTAGTTAAACACATCAAGGGGAAAATACTAGAGAATAGCGTCATTAAAATTATAAAGCTGGCTGGGTGGCAATTTATTTTATTTATTGCAAGGAAGGCCGACCATGGGACGGACACTTCCAAATATGACTCAGAAGAGACAAAACTTAGTACCAGGGAAGGCACCCCAGAGAAGCGATGCTATCTCTTGTTGCCAGCGGGAACGCCACTTATGGGGAAGGGGAGGGAACGTGGGAAGGGGTTGTAGCCACAATTGAACACGTGTGGAGGAAGGGGTCTGATTTGATGATCCAGACTGGGAAGCAGGAGGAGACCAGCTGTCAGCGATGCGGTGTGAGGTATCCAAACATCCACGCTTGAAAGTGGTCCACCAAATGAGACTGGAATCTGTGGACAGCTTCTGGGAGGGTGGGGGTGGAGCCTGTGATGGCATCTAAGACAATCGTGTGGATGGTCCACATGGCTATTGCAACCACCAAAGCATGGAGGGAGGGTGGAAGAGAGGAGGCCATTGATAGAGCAAAAATATCTCTTGACAGACTGAAGGGATGCGTTTGATCCTGGCCCAGCAGACGTTGAACTTCGCGCCAT
The DNA here is from genome assembly GCA_022478985.1 of Massospora cicadina. Lineage (NCBI taxonomy): Eukaryota > Fungi > Entomophthoromycota > Entomophthoromycetes > Entomophthorales > Entomophthoraceae > Massospora > Massospora cicadina. The sequence goes on along the minus strand of JAKSZP010016369.1, from coordinate 23,397 downwards.
ATCACTTTAGAGGTAGAGCACTTCTCCAGGCGGTGAAACAGCGTTCCATACTGGCCACACATGACACAGGTTGAGTGTAAAGCATTAGAGCGCTCATCTGTATGATACACCCGCCTCAGGCAGCGCCTCACATGGGAGCGGACTTGAGGCTGCACCAGAGGATGTTGTGCGTATTCTCAGATAGTTTTTTGGGTCTCAATGGAGTAAGGGATGTCCTCATGTCCAGGTATTCCACCCTGGATAGGACATGGGGCCGTGTGGGGATCACGCCATCTTGGATGGGTAGCCCCTGTACCTTTTGTGTGAACTGAGGAGAGGGGCGGCCTCTCTGGGCTGTGTGTCCGCTAATACAAATTCTACACTCAGTGCTCCGCATGGAGAGGAGGATTCGTTTGTAGTGGGTTTTGGTCCCATGAGGACCTGTGGTCGATGTGTGTGATGCAAGGTATTTCATCAGGGAGTGGGGGTTTGATGGATTGTTGAGGACCAAGGCTCAGGAGAAGTTGGAGCAGGCCACGCGGGACCAGTGTTGGGATGGGAGTGTAGGAGCAGTGACGGCCGCAATCCAGGTGCCCAGGATCTTGGCGGCATGGGCTTTGAAGTCAAGTAGGCCCATGCCACCATGATGATGAGGGTTAAACATGACCTCTAGCCATACTGGTGGAGGGCGGCCTGACCAAAGCCAACCTTGTAGCAGGGCATACAAGGATTTGAAGAAGCTTGGGGAGAAGGGGATGGCGTGGGCTCCAAACTAGACTTTGGAGAGGAGCATAGAGTTGGCTAAAACAACCCTGCCAGTAAGGGAAGTAGGGTGGGCTCTGAGAGAGGCGATTCACTTCGTCACGTTGTCCAGAATACGGCACTCCATTACTGCTGATGCATATCCTCCTGCCTCCATCCACACGCCCAGATGGCGTATCGGTCCTATGGTAGGGCGGCACAAAGGGAGCACCAGTGGGGCGGTGTGTTGAGCTGGTAGGGCGAGGACGTGGGTGAGCAGATGGGTGGGTGGGAACCAATTGCTGGGGCCCAGCAGTTCTGAAACCGACCAAGGAGGATGATTTCGGTTTTGGAAGCGTTCAGTGCCGCGTTACTTACCCGTGAATACTCCTGGATGAGAGCTTCAAGCACGCGTGCATCTTGATTATTAGACACCCCAACCACACAATCATCTGTGAACGCCATTATCTTGACTGGGGATTGTCCTGGCACATGGACCCCAGTGAGTTGGGCATTCACATTGCAGTAGTGGGTCAAGGCTGAAGTTGTATAAGAGTGGGCTGAGGGGGTCCCCTTGTCACAAGCCCCTTTGAGGGCGGACTACTTCCGTTAGGAAGCCAGGGCCACGTACTGCCATTGTTGCAGATTCTGTGAGCAGCATCACCCAGTTGATGAAGCGAGGGGGTAAGCAGAATTGATGGAGGCAGGCCCTGAGGTATTCCCAGTTTACTCTATCATAGGCCTTCTGTTTGTCCAAGAATACAAGTGCCCCAGAGGCTGTGGACTGACATGCATTAGCCACAGAGTGCACGTTATCCCAAATCGACCTTCTGGATATGAAACCGAATTGTTCTGGGGAGATGGTGGCAGATGCTACAGTCCCTAAACGGTTAGCCATGATTTTTGTCAAAATTTTAGTGTCTGTGTTTGTTAAATGGGGCGCCAGTTGGCTAAGTCTAGCTTATCCCCTTTCTTTAAGGGTGTGACAGTAAAGGCCTCATGTCCTCCTGGTAGGAGGCGCGTTTCCAACAGGCTTTGGTTAAGTGAGGCAAGCAGCAATGGGGATATATATTTGAAATACTTTTTATAGAATTCATATGGAATGTCATCTGGGCCTGGGCATTTTCAGTTTGGTTCACCACAAATGGCTGTCTATAATTTGTTTGTAGTAATCAAATTCATTATTTCTGGGTATCAGAAAATTGGTGCGAATGTGGGCTCAGTTGAGAAATTCCGCCACTTCAGCCAGCTGAATTGGATCAGATTGGTACAACTTGGAGTAATACTCCTATGTTTTGATTGCCACTTCAGCTGGCATATCCACAATGGAATCATCCGATCTTTGTACCTGTGTGCAGGCCACACTCTGGCATGGTAAAATTTTTTTTAAAGAAATGTGCGGTCCACTTGTCACCCTTTGTGATGCGTTTGGCCCTGTACTGAACACAAACCCGATGTTTGTGTTGCCTTTTGAGTGCGTTGAGGTGGGCGGCTGTCTCCGCCCACTTCTGGCCCCATGCAGAGCTGTATCCTGTAGCTGGGATATTGGTCTCCAGGTGTGCAACTCTGCCAGAGCGCGCAAAATGACCACCGATTTGGCTCATGAGCATCTGGAGGAGAGATGGAGAGAGTGGTAGATGGTGTCATCTTTGATAGTTGCCCATGTGGAAATGGGGTCCACACAAAATGGTGCAACAAACTTTTTTGCCAAAGTTGCTGCTTCCACCCACATGGAAAATCCTGGCGACGCGAGCTCAGAGGGGCGGATTTTGTACCAGTGTGGGGCCTTAGCAGCTGTGACAGGTAGGTGGTAGGTTATCAAGACCAGTCAATGGTCAGAGAATTCCATTTCTGTTGTTTTGAAGTGAGAGATGTGGGGTTGGAATTTCGCTGTCATTAGGATAAGGTCGATGTGGGTCATGGTCCTTAATTGACCATTGTGGACATGGGGACGCATCATGTTTTTGAGCAGTGGGGCATGTCGCAGCAGTGCATCCATTAACCTGAGGGTGGCTTTAGAACTCACAGTTCTATGTGACCCTGGGGGGCGTGGGGTGAGGAAGGCCACTGGTCCGTTGGTGTGTTTAGCCAACTGTTCATGTCGCCAACTACAAAAGGGTATGGGGGTAGTGGGAGGGATTTGACCAATGAGAAAAATTCCTGACGCTCGCATGCACCATTTGGGGCATAGATGTTGATGATTGAATGTGCTACGTCAGCCCATGAGAAAGTGACAATGAGAACTCAGCCATCTAGGAATGTTTCTGACAATAAAAATTTGAAAAAATTATTTTTCTGAATTAGCACCCCACAGTGCTTTGACCAAAAGGATAAGGATAGGAGGAGCATTGTGTTTCAAGCTTCCTTAGAACCTTGTGGACAGTGGGACTCCTGGATGGCCAGGATATCCACGGGTAAGTTTTGTTGTAAAGAACTCAGTTTCCTAGCCTGGGACGGGGAGGCCTTGAGTCTTGCAATATTCAACATCCCTAAAGTGAAGGTTTCCCCCTTCGCACCTTAGGTGCGAGGGGGTGGGCACCTGGGCCCACCAGCCTCCTCTAGATCCCCACAGGCCTTCACAGCAGCGCGGGTGTTAGCAGTAACACTATCAGGATTTTTGTTAATTTTTGCAGAAAGAGTTGCATTGGCTTTAGCCTTCGCTTTTTGTTTTCCCAATGTTGGACGAATTTTTTGCGGTGTGGATGAGTTTGGTGCACCGTTGAGCAGGTCAAAAATTTTTTTTCAGTTGGGATGGGTCCCAAGTCAGTTTTGACTGGAGCTTGGGTGCAATAATTGGGTGAGATCAAGTCCCCCATCAGATCCTCAGATTGAGTGGCCCACTCGGCATGGGCTTCCCAATCTGATTGGTTGATGGATTCCCAAGTTGCTTCCACTGTGAAGGTTTAAATGTCCTCCTGGCGTTGGGAGTGTGGGATAGCGGTGGTGGCTTTGGCCGCTTCCTTGGCTGCGGCCCTGCAGGCCTGCTTGGCCTTCTTCTGCTCTTGCGGGGAGATAGGCTTTACCAGTAGGTAGCAGCCTTGTGCTCCCCATGGGAAAGCCTCTTTGGTGCTTGCAGTTGGTTCATAGTGCGCCTCTCCACTGGCCATGGCCGCTGAGGGGTGCTCTTGGAATGTGATGCCCTCCTTGGTGGGGCATGCATGCGCCTTATGGCCAAACGCGTCACAGTGGGTGCAAATGGGGGGCGCGCTGTCCACGGTCACCCAGAATGGGTGGGTGGTATGCCCTGCGATATCAATAAAAGTGGAGTGCGGGATCTGGGTTAGGTCCTTCACGATCTCCTCAGTTGGGGTCAGGACTGCGATGGCTTTGATGGTGCACAGGTGTGGCATCAGCATGAAGCATTTCATTTCAAAAGATTGTATTTCACCATATACAGCGAGACCATCTTTCAGGTGTTGTTCCAAAATGTTACGGTTTACCATAGTAGGCAAAAAGTCAAATGTGAGGAAAATTTGGTTTGATTTTGTCCATCTGGTGCATTTTGTTCTGATGACCTGTTGCCCTTCAGGGAGGTCAACCACTACGTGCACCGCAGCAGCCTCATCTGCTGCCTCTTTGTTTTTGAAACCTAGGTCCAGCCAACCACATGACATGGAGTGAGGTGCGACGTACACCGCGGTCAGGAAAATTGTGTGCACATCTTCACAAAATTTTCCCATAAGGCTGTTTGTTGGATGTCCAGAAACATGCAGACTCCAAATTCCACCAATGAAAGTGGCTGGGAGTGTGGCGTGCTGATGTACTGGTTGCATCATGCTTGCCATGCGACTATTTCTGGGGAAATAGTGACTGCCAGTTTTTTAAAATCTTTGTCTATTCCGCCAGTTTCTCAGGGGTGTTTTCAAATGTTGGAGGCCGCGGGCCTTCCACCTGCTCCTCTTACCTTACTTGCCCAACTGCTCTCTGACATGGGCGCAAACTAATCTCCTCTGTGAGATTATCAAACTAGATTCAGACTTGAATTGAATAGGTTTCAAAAGAGTTTGCAACGAGAAAGAAAAGTTTCTGGGTGGCAATTTATTAAATCTTCCTGATTTAGTGTAAAAATAGAAAATCTCAATTGATTGGTGCCAAGAAGAAAACCTAAAGTATTAGCCAAAGAAAACTTTTAAATAAAGTTTTAAATGTGATTAAATAAGTATGGCCAAAAATTAGTTTGGTTGCTCAGATGACATTGTTAGAGAATCAAAAAGCTTCAGCATAGAAAACCAGAGAGGGTGCCAATAAATTCATATTGACTGCTTTGACTTAGTCATCAGAACAGCGAGGAGCATCAGTGCAGGGAGCCAGGAAGGGTGCTGAGGCATTTGGGCTGGCTACTCTAACTTTGCCATAGGAACAGTGATGAGCATTGGTGCAGGGAACCGGAGAGGTTTCCAAGGCTTTTTAGTTGGACGTTACAATTTTATTGTTGAAACAATTGAAACCTCAGTACAGGGAATCAAGAGAGGTGTGGAATCATCTGGTTTGGACAGTTCTCTCTTACTATTGGTGTCAGCACTGTGGATGGCAGGGCCAGGAAAAGGAACAAACTATAAAGTCATTGTAGTTAGACGTGGTTATTTTATATAAATACACAGCAAGGGGCCAGAACTATCGGGATATATAAGGCTCACTGATTAACCTCAGTAAAGTAATGAATAGGAAGATTATCTAAAACATATAATAAAACAATACATAATCTTATATGAAGCTTATAATATGCATAGGGTATTGGATTTTATTGGGTATCAGTATGTTCCCTTTTAGACCATCAATAAGAAACTCCCTGAGCTTCAGGAAGAGACATAAGATTTAAAGATTTTCTTTGTGCCATTTTAGCCTTCCTGAACCTTCATGGTGGTCTCTTTATCACCTTGGTTAAGTGATTTCAGATCTTACATCCTTTAATTTTCCAATTCAGATAATGGCGCCTCTGGAGATTTATTAACATGGATCATATTGGTAGGAAGGCAAAAATTTAATTTTGACCTTATTAAAAATTATCTTTATCTGCAGTTTGAGTTTTGACAATGTCCTCCTCAAAGTCCTGTCAGAGGGGAATGAAAGCTCTAAGGATTAGCCCATATAACCAAGGGTGACCATGATTATTTCAGAACTAAACATAGAATATTTCATCCCACATTTAAAGAGTACCTTATAAGAGACAGACCAGAGGTAGTGAGATTGTCAGTATTTCCTCCAGGGCAATAATGGTTAAATTACTAAGTCTTCAAGTTTATACACCAGAAGGGAGGTTCATCATAAGTTGCTTCGACCAGTCTCTCAGGTTGAGGTATGTATCAAAGTATCCATGGCAAGAGACCGAAATCTTATAATCTCATCTGTTATAGCTATCAATGTGATCTAAGAAGTCTAAGGAGTTGCAAAAGAAAGCATGGGTCGTAGACTAGCCAGTAAAAAGAGTTTCTCCTATAAAGTGAACTGAAAGGAGACATGTCTAATACTAAGAGGTAGTTAACCTAATAAGAAAGTAGAGAACTCAGTAGGAAGTGGTTCCATAATAATGGGTTAGTAGAAGCCAACCTTTTTAAATTGGAAACAAAAGTGCATTAGATTTCTTGACAGCCTTATCTGAGGAAGTGTTATAGGGTTCTGAAAAAGCTTGTTAGTTTTATATAGGATAGTCAATTCACAAATAACCTCTGAAGTGAGATCTAGACCACTATTTGATAAGAGCACCCTTTGGCTAACATGCTGTGTGAAGAGATGATGATACAGGAATAGGCGGTTGCTCAAGTTGTAGCTGTAGGGTGTATATAGCTTTTATCCATTTAGTGAGTTGGTTCACAGATAATAATATATATCAATGGACATGGACTACTTCAGGAAAAGGATCTATGAAATCGATGCTTGCAATGTAAATAGGTGTCAAAGGTGCAATGGCTTGATTTTGAAATCTTGGGTTGGATTGTCATGCTGACAACAAGTTATGAAGGCATCCAAAACATCTTTAATTATGTCAAGAATTCCATCCCAGAGTTATTGTGACTCCAAAATTGGCGGTTACATGTAATGCATTATGTCCAATGGCAGTATGACCCTACATGATGACCACAGTCGGATAAGAGGGATAAACGTAGGGAAGCTATTTCTTCTTTACTAATTTACACAGCATGTCATCAGTTATCTGTGCATTGATCGCTCTATGCTTGAGCTTTCTATGGATTCCAGGGGTTTCTAATGACCACAAGTCAGAACTACAATTGAGATAATATAAGCAGTACTCTTTGGTGGATAAAACAGTCAGACTGGCAATTATGAAAGATTGGCAGTATTTTTGGTGTACTGCGTCAGGTTGATGAACAACTGAGAAATCACAGTTTTAAAATCATAAGACCCACTGGGCCAGACAACCGTTTTGTGATTGCGCAACTGTTGCAGCCATCAAAGAGTAGCGTGATAAGTTATTACCACGAAGTGTGTTATATAAAGGAAGGGACAGAAATGCCTAATAACAAAGATCACATCCAAACACCTGCGTTTGGTGATGCTATAGGTTTTTCAGCTTTAGACAGAGTCTTGCCAAAGTACTTTATAGGATGGTCCACTTGGTTATCATCATGTTGCGCCAGGATGGCCCCAAAGGCAACATTGCTAGAATTGGTAAAGAGCAAGAAATTTTTTGAATTTGGGGTGCATTAGAACAAAGTTCTAGTTAGTGTCAGTCTTAGCGTATTGAAGGACTGCTGTTGTATAAACTCTTTGTGGAAAGGCACAATTTTATGTAATAGATAGACTAAGGATTCCACAAGCTCAGTGATATGGGGAATAGTTTTGCGGAAACTCTCCTTTCTCAAGATAACCTAGTTGTTACACAAACTTCTTATGCGGGGACATTTTATGTATAGCTGTGACTTTATCCAGCAATGGTTGGATTCTTCCTTTTTTTTACTTGCGGCATAAAAACAACAACTCTCATTGGATAAAGGTGCACTTGTAAGACTTTAATTTAAAGGAGCTTTTTTAAATGCTCAAAGTCTTGCTGTAAATGATTGAGATGGGAGCCAAAAGGTTGGGAGAAGATATTTTCAAAATATAAAATGGCGCAGGAAATTTTCAGATCCCACAGAATGCCATCCATGGCTAGCTGGCGATGTAGCAGGGGCGTTGCATAGCCCCTACAGCATTTGGATAGGCTCAAAAAGTTCCTCTTTAGTGATAAGAGTGCTCTTAGCTCAGTCCTCCAGGGCTAGATCTATCTTCCAGTATCTTCTATCTAAGTTCATTGCTGAGATAATAGCAAGCTGGCTAGAATCCAAAGAAAACTGTCAACCCTGATTAAAGAAAGATATATTATTATGATTGAGTTTAATTTGATTTTCCATCACCATGTATAGGTCCCACTCTTTTTCTTTACCTAGAGCAGGGGCTAGGCCCAAGAGCTCTGCAAAGACTTTAACAGGCTGGCTTCTACTTTTTATTCACCTGCTACATGTGTTTATTCCACATTGGGTTTTTAATAAGGTTGTTCCATATGGGCAGAGCATCTTTCTATATATGCGATGGGTTACTTCATATATATCTCAAAGTCATAGGGTCCAAAGGAAAAGATGTCATGATATTTAGCAAAAAGCTTTTCTGAAACCTTTTATTAAGCATCTGTAAGAAATAGACTATTGTTATGTTTGATATTACTTGTTGAGTTTTTTTATTTATTTTCAAAGGCTGAGCCTTATTAAGGCTATGCAAGTATTAGTTGCTGCAGTCCAACTAAATCTCCTTGTAGACTTTCATCTATAGGATAAATCTCTTGTCAGAAAAGTAGCATTTGGCAAGGCAAATCTTTGATAAGGGCAGGAAAAATCTCTAGTGTAACAAAGCAAAATTTTAAGTAACAATGATAATTTTCTGGTTTTATTAATTTAGAACCTTATAGATTTAGTAAGAGTTTATCGCGTGGGGTATGGGATTTAGAGAATACCTTATCATAATGCATATGATTCTTGGGGTCACTGTTTTCCCAAGTTGATTCATCAGGTTCAAGCAAACCCCAACTGGCAAGATCTTTAGCTACCTGGCAGTAAAAACAAAAGGATATGAGCCTTCAGAAGCTCATCTGGATGGTCAGCGCTTGTGGTGATTTTGGTAAATCTGCTGCAATAGTATTTCCTCAAATTAATTTTGTGGAGTATCTGGTTCTCAATTTTCTTTTGATCTATCTTGAATCCCCTAAATCCCAACATTTCCCTCTCAAGATTTTGCCAAGGGGGGACATAAGTTTGAAGGAACCAATCATGGACTCAATTTACAATGGAGCCTGACTTGATGAAGGCGATGGAGTATTCTGGGCCCTAGGTGATAGATTATTTGATCTGGTCCTGACCATAACTTATCAAGTTTGTGCACCTGACCCCCTGGATGGTAGTGGTAGAATAATAACAAATCCCCTAGCTGGTACTCAGACAGGATTGGCTTTTGGGTGTTGCTTATATCCGTCTCTCATTGACTATAAGTCCCCAGACTTAGCAGCTAAAGCTTGTGAGTGGAATAGTTCCTCTGCCAGCCTTCGCATCATGAGCTCAGTGGTTTCTGGTGTGGAGGTCTCCAATATGGATTTGACACTCGAGGGTAGGATTGGCTCTCACCCATATAGAACTCAGAATGGAGACATATAGGTGACCTGATGGTAACTCATGTGGTATGCTAATAGAGCCACCAGGAGGTATTCAGTACACTGGGATGAGTCAGATTGAGCCATCTTGTGAAGGATGGCGACTAGAATTCCAAAAAAACTCACTTTTTATTTGAAGCAGGATGATAGAGAGCAGTAAAGGAAGGATAAGTGCTATCAACGCATTTTAATCATTGATCACTTTAGATATGAAGTTAATGCCATTATCAGACAGAAGTACCTTCAGGCTACCATTGTAGGTGAAGACCGTTTATAAAAAAGAATCAGTTACTTTAGAAGTGGGTGAGATCACTGAGATGGCTCACCCATTTTATGAAGTGATCAACCGCCTATATGATATATCAGTGACCATACATTACCATAGGAAGTGGACTGACAACGTTGATGCTAATAATAGCAAAGGGGATGAGAGGACCCACAACCTGGTGTTGATACGTCATATTAGGAGGCTTCTGGATGGCACAAATGAGATAGGAATCAATGACATCTTGAATTTCTTAACATTTATAATAATAGTGCTCTCACAATCATTGATGAAGTTGTCATATGGCACCATGACTTGCTATCAAATGGCCCTCCAAAGTAGTCTCCATTTTGGCTGACAGGTGGTCATAAAGCAACCAAGAGATGCAAACCTGTTTGTCTAACAATCCTTCTTCAACTTAAGTCTTCTCTGTCATTTTCTTTAACCATTGCTGAACCGCTGGAGCTTCTTGAATTCACTCCTTGGGTCTCCCAAGGAGGCCATAAACATGATCCTCTTCAGAGGCGTAGAGGGTCAGTATATGCACTCAGGACAATCCGTCAGCACATTAATGGATCGTTAGGGTGTGATGGACAATGAAAAATCGTAACTTTGAAGTTTTAGTGCTCAGCGGGACAGTCGTCCATAGGGGGTCCTTCATCTGTCATAGACACCTAAAAGACATGATCCGTGACCACTGTAAAATGATTCCATATAATAAAGAATGGAAATGCTCGATGGCAAGTAGGACAGCTAAGCACTCAAGCTCAGTTACACTGTAATTCCTTTCCACCTGAGTCAAAGTCTTGATGAAGTATGCTATGAGATGATCAACTTGATTTGCTTAAAACTCCGCCAAGATGACCCCAACAGCCACATCACTAGCGTCAGTAAACAGTTGAATGGCTTGTCAAACTAGGATAAATTGATATAGAGCTAGTCCTGAGCTTTCCTCTAAACATAAGAAGCTTGCTATTGAGTCTCCCAATGGAATGAAACCTCTTTTTTAGCAGATAAGTAGAGCGTTTGGCTAGTTTGGCAAAGTGAAGGATAATTTAACAGTAATAGTCAAACATCCTTAAGAACATTAGGATATCACATAAGCTGGATGGTAAAGTCATCTACTCAATCACGACCACTTTGTCTGGTAATGGTAAATCTTTTATGGGTTATCTTATTCCTTAAATTCCAGATCCTTTTGTAAAAACTGAAATTAGACTGACTTTAGATTCAGCAAAATAGAGCGGAGTCATTTGGACACTTCTTTCAAGCGAACAAGGTGTTGGTCAAAGATGTACGAGAACATGTCACATTATAAAGGTAAACTAGCACACATGTCATCTTAAATTACCCTAACAGGCCATCAATCGCCCTTTGAACGTGGTTGGGGCATTACATAGCCCTTGGGGCATTCTTGTGAAATTTAACAACCCCTCACTTGCTATGAGTGCACATTTCTCCCAGTCCTCTAGCGCAATCTCTACTTTTCAGTAGCCACTAGCAAGATCCATCTCAGAGAAGAATTGTGAACCCATCAAAAGTCATAGGATGTAATTGATTAAGGGTAGCAGATAACTGCCCTTTTGTGTTAAGGGTATTCAACTTGTGTAATAAATCACTACTAGGTGCCCCCATTCTTATATCATATAAGTAGCAAGGGTGAGGCCCAGGGGCTTTGTGAGAGCTTCAATAATTCAGTGTCCAGGAGTTGTTTTAATTCCTTAGTCACCTGGGTTTCCTCAACTTTAGATTTTCTGTTGGCCCAGGCATGAATTGTAGCAGAGTCACTTGTAGAAAATATGTGCTGTACCCCTTTCATCATCCCAAAGTCGTTGGAACCTTTTGAGAATATTTTGCCATATTCCTTAATCAATTGTCTTTTTCTGTTGCTGCTCCTAAGTGAGTGTATCACTGATTTCTACTTTGAAACGGATAATGGTAGAGTCCTCATCAATTCCCAGATTGCACAGATCATCAAACTCATGAAAAGAAAATTTGATTAGCAGGTAGGGTCCAAACATATGCAATAGGTTGATCTCGTGTTATTTGCATAAATCAATCAGTTAAATTGACCATTGATATGGTTAAGCGCCCCTGATAAGCAGGATCTAGCACCCCCAGACAGGTAAAGGCTCACGAATAGCTGGGTTAAGTTTCCAAAAAACTAACTGTTAATACAATGGAATTGTAACTCAAATTTTCGTGTCCATCAGTAATTGCAATTTTAGGGTATAGTGACCCAGTAATTTTAGTATACAAATATCCCTTCCTGAGCGTCCACACTGGAAGGAGGCATCTTAGCTTTGGGTCCAACCACTTGGGTTTCTTGCCGCTAATTCAGTTTGGGTGATCTAATAATTAACTCCTAGGTTTCCTTTTTCCTTTCTCTTTAGGAGTGTCTTTAACCACTAATGAGATGCAACACCCTAGTATTAAAATACATATTCTTATGGCTGATTTTGGTGTCAAAGTCAACAAGTAATTGAGTTCCTATGAAGGGTTAAACTGTTATTTTTTAGTAAACTGCTGGAGTGTCCACAACCAGTGACCCAAACTGGAGTGGCAGGGCGGAATAAGCACTCAGAGATTGAGTCCTCTAAGGCCTTACCATTCCATAATCCATGATATGGCTTAGTCTGACGCAACTTTTATCATCTTCACCAGTTGAGAAGGAATTAAATTGACCAGCAACCCATTATCAGCTATGGCTATAATTTTTACCTTAGGGACAATCACTTCAACATGGGTAACCTCATTGCCAAAATGGGAAATTGAATATCTAGAATTTCTCATGGCAATGGTCCAAGAGGAGCGAAGTAAGAGGTATTTAAATTTTTAACTGTAGTTTAACCCATGACATCATCCTTGTCAGGTGGGGGTAGGACGCAACACTCAGTGTGGGAAATGACAGTGGATGTGGCCTGAGGCGCAGGGTCATTATCAGATGGTGCCTCACTCCCCAAAATGACTCCACTTTTCCTTACCCATCAGCCTTTTACTTCCAAAAAGTGGCTTCCTTATGCTCAAAGAAATTACTATAAGTGCTAGGGTCACGGAGAGGCTTAGATCTCTGGGGCTGCCCCGCATCATGAATAAAGGCCTGGCTCTACTTGTTAAGTGCTTGGCACATCTTCGCTTAGGCAACTCCATGATGGACCCTATAAAAGCAAGTATGGATTTATAAAATTTTTTCAAAATCTGGAAATACAGCACAAGGGTCACATTATGTTGAAACGCGGAGAGAACAGCAGCAATGGAGTCATCCAGGATAGCCTAAATACAGGAAGCGAGGGCCTGGGATTTATGGTAAAACCACTCAGCAAACTCAAGGTCAGTTGTGACACGCTTAGGGAAGATCTGCATGAACGTCTGTTTACATTTAGACAGGGATAGATTGCTGCAAAATTCTTTGAGGAGGGCATTCTTTAGCTCCGCCCACGTAATACACTCCTTGAAGTAGGGTATTATAATTTTCTGGGCCTTAATGTTAAGGCAGGTCTGTATATGTTGACACTTTTGATGATCTGTAGCGCCCTTAATCACATTTTCATAGACATACAGATATGACTAGATGATTTTATTTGCCAGGCACATATTATTCTTAGGTGGGCTTAAAATATTAACAGTTTCATGGAGTACATGGATATCTGGAGGATGGGACCTCCCCACCTCACTTGGCTCCTTGATTCCTAGGCTAGTTTGAGGGATAGCCTCATCAAACTGACGGCGTAATTCCGCCATGTCATCCTGAAGATTTGTGTAGCACAAGTTGACATGCTCAAGTGGAGATTTAGTACCTAGAAATGGCGAAGATTTTCAACATCAGAGACCTTGCTTGCCACTTGGGCGGACAAAAAAATAACCTGACTGTACAAGGAGATCAGCTTCAGATCCTCATCAAGGGACTTTCCTTTTATGCTCATCCACGCTCCTCAAGCCACCTTTAGCAGCTGTTGTTTGAGGGCACTAATTTGAGCTTTAATTTTTTGTCATCAGATGAGTCATTAGTCAAGTACATTTTCTCCTCCATTGCAGTAGTGTTAGAATTTCTGGGCTGTATTCTGTAAAGCTATGTTTTCATCAGGTAGATTTAGAAGGGACCTGGCAGGAGCGCCAGTATGAGTTTTTTACTTAATTTTAAGGCTGAGCCCTTCAAAGGCCATGCAATTATTAGTTGCAGTAAATCTAGCTAAATTTCCTAGTAGACTTTTGTCTCTAGGGCAAAGTTCTTAGTTGAAAAAATAAAATCTGGAAATTCATATCTTTGCTAAGGGAAGGTAAAATCTCTAGTTTAAACTAGGCGAAATTTTATATAGAAACGAAAATATCTTTATTTTAAAAATTCTGGACTTTGTAGATTTGGTAAGAGTTCAAAATCACATGGGTACGGGGAACTAAAAATTGAACTGGCAGAATGCATCTGATTTTGGGAGTAACAGTTTTCCCTAATTAATTTGTCAGGTTCAATTGAACCTCACCTTGAAAGAGCTTTATATAGCAGTCTGGCGGATTCAGAGGTGATTCAGGCCTTCAATAGCTCGTCTAAATGGGCATTGATCATGAGGATTTAAGTAGGTTTTTCTACAATAGTATTTATTCAAAAGGATTGTGGAGTATCTAGAGTTCATTTTCTTTCAAGCTATTGTGAATACCCTCAATCCCAACAATAGATATAGTAGGAATGGCTTCTATCCTAAATCCTAAAGGGTACCAATTTTATGTATGCTATGTAACTTGTCAGCAGGCAGCAGCCAAACATAAAATATAGGATTTTTTCCTATGACGCGAGGAGTTGTGGTCAAATTAACCAACTAAATAAAGACGGCCCCTGAGTAGGCTGGATTCAATATGCCTTGGCAGGAAATTATCACCTTGCTGGATAGATTATCTACCCCATAAAAATTATAGTAAATGTCCAGGTGGTGTTACTTGAGAGTTTATCTACAATAACCTGCGCCTGAGCTGGTATAACCTCCTGAGATGAAGCGAGTAAAAACATTCCTTCTTGTGACTCAGAGAAAGGGTAATATTTTCACATGTGATCTTACTATGTGATACTCTATCTGATATGAAGTTTGGACGTCTTATATAAAATAGTTTTTTCCTTGGCTTGTTCTTGGTGAAATGACTTTATAAAGTAATTGGTACCTGAAACTTAAATTATAGACAAATAGGATTCAGATATATTAATATAACCAGAAAATCAAATTAAAATTGAGCCTATAATAAGTCATATCTTTAATCCTCAAAACCATAGAGGGGCACCTGTATAAAGCTTCCATATTAATTGGTAAATCCAATTAAACTCCAAGTAACCTGGTATAATATGGCCCCAAAAAGTCCATACTCAACAAATGTTGAAGGTTGAGTGCAACTTTGACTGTATTGACCAGATTGAAGGATATAACATTCAATGGAGAGACAGTGTTAATAATCTTGAACAGTTTTAACTTGAACATTTAAAATTTCGCTTTATTGTTAAAGTTCCTAAATTGCAGTTGTAGGGTAGAGAAAGAAGTAAGAGGGATATATATAGAACAAGAATAATATAAATCACCGTCTTTATCTTCAATAGACATATAAGCGGTACTGCTGTTAGAGTGGGCAGCAGATGCATAGCTCAACAAGTAGATGGTTGAGGCGAAAGGTAGTTGTCAACATCAATAGCTTCTCCCTTAATGTTAATGGGGCTTTTCCCTTCACATCAGAAATTCAATTTTGTATTATTTTTTAGCGGTATTCTGTAAGTTTAGGGAATGTCCCCTCTGTGTGAATTAGGCGACTTTCTCATTCCCTAATAAAAAGGGTTCAAAGAGGGCAGCTGTACCCCATGTCACACTGGGCGACCACGCCCATGTGGTAGACAAGCGTTGGGTAACAGCGCTCCCTCTGAAGATTTCTCCCCTGGTCCATGCGCTAACTTTCAAAGAGTTAGTTCGCCAAATAGAGGAATCTGTGCCGAAATCATCAGAAAATCATCATCCCCATGAGCTGGATGGACTCTATAAAACCAATGGTGCCAAATCCTCAAAATAAAGGCAAAATGTCTGAACCATATGGGTCTAAAGCCTGACGGATGTGCAACTCATACCCAGGAGGGGACAAATGATGAATTCTCAATCAAAATCGCTAATGACATTGAGCCATTGAGCAGTATGATTGTCGACCCTAAATTTCACGCAAATTGTCAGGCCTTGTCCCCAATGGGCATATGTCATTATTGAGGATTATTGCTGATAACCTTAAACCCTCATCACAAACCCAGGATCATCCCTCAAGGAATCCCTCTTAGATGAACAAGCGCCCCAGCAACTGGGAATGAACGAGTTGTTATCCCAAACCAATTTCTAACCCATTGGGACCATCCTTACATGGGGTGCCCTTGGGAGATTCCCGCTGCCTGTCAGGCCAAATGCCATTGCACTAACCACCGTAAATGCATTAAAGCCTCAGGTTAGCCATTTGCATGTGAACCAACAGTGACTCAGCCTGCCACCAATTCTTTTGATGTCAGTTCAAATTAGAGTAAATATTTCCCCTACTTTGAAAATTTCTTGGTTAGGTCAAAATTTGAGGGCCCCAATCCCTGCTTTGACAAAGCTACCAAATCAAACAATCTTAAATCAGTTGCTTTGTACCAAGAAAACTGTTTATCAATTTTATTTATTTTCTTTCCAATAAATAGCCCTATATCAACCCCAGTGTTTATTATATTCAAATTTAAACCATTCCTGAACATATTTTAAAAACCCTTGGGACCCATGGCCATGTTTACCTGGTTCATTACTAGGTGCTTATACACGACAATGGCTAATGGGCGCTTAGTGGCTAAATCCTTCCTGGTTTCATAACAGTCATATCATCAGATGTTCCACTGGAATTTGGATTTGTCTTTTGGGTGCTTTGGCACTTCAATTGGCAGGTCAGTATAAAATAACTTGCTGTTTTCATGTCATATGCCAACATCTTCTGTGAGAAGCACATTGGTTATTCTCCTTATTAGCCCCATTTTTCTCAAGAGCAGTGTCAGAATTCACACCGTGGACAAAGAAAATTGACTAAAGACAAACTCATATCTCCTCACCTACCGTTGATTTTATACCTGATTAAAAATTAAAACAAAAGTATACACCCCTGGATCATCCAATGAAATAAGATGATATCCAGATGCCTTTAAATCAAGGCTACAAAAAAAGCCTTACTATTAATTCTGGAAGACTGCCATGATACAAAGTAAAACGTCTCATCACGCACCTCTTCTTGAAGTCCAAAGATATCCTAATCTTTGGTCCACTATAAAATGTACTGTGCATGAAAAACTCTATCAACTTAATATATCTTAAGATTTATATAAACTAGTTATCGTTTTTGCTTATATAATTATTGAATAAGCTTCCTATTTTTAAATTTTATAAGGTTATTCACCAAGAATAGGTTATCCCAGTGGTTCTGGCCTCTTACTATAATATATTAAACATAACCATGGTTGACTCTGAGCATCTTTGAAGCCTGCCCCTTTTACCAGCCTTGCTATCTACATCACTGACAAAAAACTGGAGCTTACTGTCAGGTCTTCTGGATTGCCATTAAAGAGTGAAGACATAAAGAGAAGTGGAAAATGATTATAAACAAGAAGCCTAGAAATATAAAAGGGTTAAAAGCATTACCTGTTGGATCAGAAATGCTCACTTTAAAGCAGGCGTCCCCGTCCCAGATACATTTAGATTTATAGTTGAGTGCATAGGTGAAGTGCCTCTGTAAACCAAAGTTAATATATATTAAGAATTGCCAACCTTTCACAATCATACAACAACTTCTCCTTGGTATTTTTGTGCCTTAAGAGCGTCACTGTTAATCATAGCATCATAATTTACCTCCATTATGAGAGAATTATACTTAGCTCCTAGTTTACCTGCCACTGAAGTAGTAACTGAAATGTATCGATACCTTCACAACATTGTCCACTCAACTATCTATCACATTATAAAAAACTTTTGGAATTCCACCACCAAGAAGTACACCAACAATTAAACATGATTCAGTCCCTTCATTCGTCCGCCTTTAAATTTAACCAATCTGCCTCCTCTTCTATTCAAAAGAATCACATGATATTTTCTAAGATAGACATCATACTAGTGAAGTATGATGTCATATGACTTTGTTTGATGAAAGAGCCTTTGCCTATTTACAAAATTAACTCTCAATTCAATTAGACACGAATATATCAGAACTTACCTTGAGGCCAAAAAAGGCTATTAGTTCACATTTGGATCATATATCCGGACTTAAATAACAGTGGGGACAATGTTTGCGTGATCCAAGGAAGCCTTACTGCAAGCTTATCCCAGTGAACAAGGCCCTGTTGGCCCTGAAGGGCCCCCTGGCTATCAAAGCCCTCCAAGTTTAAGGAGACAATTGGGTTTCATGGGCCTCAAGGGGATAATGGACCTATAGGGCTCAGGATTAAGTAGGGTTTTGAGTCTCCAGGGAATATCAGGACCCTGGACTACTGAGACCACCTGGGGACATCTACTTACTGGGCCACCTGGAATGAAAGGATCTCCTGACTAGCAAGGGGAAGATGAGCTTCTTAGGCCCCATGGCCCTCCTAGACCTACCGTGACAGAACATGAGGATGATGTTTCTCAATCCTGTTTGAATAATATCCATATTTAGGTCACTTAACTTGAATCCCATTATGCGGCTATTGCTCACAGCTGTGGTGTAGAACTCAAAGGCTGACTTCTTGACCCCAAATAAACCTTAAAAGCCTTAAATGACAGAATTACAAATGGCAGTTTTTTATCTTGATTGCATGGTGTTCAATTAGCTCAAATTAATGACTTGCATATTCAGCTTGCCAATCAAGTCAGTCCATTGAGGCGTGAACAAATATACATTATGACGACCATGGAAGCACAGAAGCTAGATTTGCAAGTAATTAAAGAGCAACTTATCAAAAGGTCACCTTTACCACATTAATAACTCAATATACCGATCTACAGAATGGCATCAATGATTTGAGAGCTCAGCTTAATCAAATGTGACCATCTAAATACAATGATACTAAGTCCTCTTTTTGGCTCCTTTTGCACTAGCTGGGATTAAAGTTTTATCTACACCTGTTTCTAAAAACTTTAAGCCTTCATATAAGAAAAAAGTACATCCCAGATGAAGTAAGTATCACTCCATTCCTATAAATCTATGAAAATATCATAGAAGAGGTTACTTCTAACATGAAGTTAAGCATCTACTCACCTGCTTGGGCCAAATATCCCAAGAATCATGGTCCCTCACCTGAAGTATAACCAAACTTAAAAAAGTTAAAAAATTATTCAAGGTGGGTCAACCAAGGGACAAATATACCACACCGAGAATCTTTCTAGCCAGTACAGGTTTCGAACTCAAAACCTCCACTTAGGGAGGAAGCAGTTTTACCAGCTTGGCTAACCACCCTTCAAACTTTAGAAAGTTAAGGCCACCTTAATAAAAGAATTTGTAATCAATCAGACTCTGTCCTCGCAGAAGCAGAACTTCATGGGTATATGCATCAAGCATGGGGAATCATCAACCAGATTTTGTCAATTGATTTTACTATGAGGCACAGACCTTAGTTGCAATGTCAGTATATCTCTAGGTGACGCCAATATGCTGTCATTTACACCTTGATATCTCGCTCTGGCTTGCAGATACATATTGGTGCCATAAAGAAACACTTTTTGAGTACCCTGGACATCAAAGAGACTCTCGTTGAAGTCCCCACCAGTCTATACCATAAGACCTCCAAGATCAGATTCTCTCCTAAATGAAGCACTCAGGTCAACGCCCTTGAAAAGAAGGGATATAACAAGAAGATTATCTAATGCACTTACTATAAAAGATACTAGCATACATATGAAGAATGTTACAAGATAATCTCCAATGAGGGGGGAAAGCCCCCTTCAACATGAAGGGAGAGGCTCTTCATATTGACAACCACCCTACGTCTCAACCATATATTCTTGGGCTATTATTTCTGCTGTCCCTTCTTCTAGCAATACTGTCAATACATCTACTATTAATAAAGACAGTGACTCAATTTACTCTTGTTCTCTCTGTATCATAAACTTCTTTCTTTACCCTACAACTACAATTTAAACTCAGTCATTAAGGTGGAAGTTTGAGCGTTCAAACTTAAAGTTCAAGCCACTGTTGACACTAGATCTTCAGTGAGCGCTATACCTTTAATACTGGTCAGTTGAATTATCATGTGCCTGAAATACAATATATTGTTGAGTACAAAGCGGCGGCCCCACACTGCACTAGACTCTTGGTGCTTATTTGGCCTTACCTATGTGCTTTGGGAAGCCTACTATAAAGGCTTCTGCTGTGATCTATAAAATTTAGTTAAGACTTATTAAGCACGTAATTTCTGCGTGATTACTCTAGATTATGAACCTATTTGAGTCCTATCTATCTACAATTGGGCATTGGGTGCTTTCTATTTTCCAAACGCCTATCACCAAGAAGGACAACCCCAACATTAGAAAGTTCCCTATTTAAAAAGACCAAACTTTCTAACAAATTGAGTATCATGTGGTAGGACCTCATGTAAATATGCCTCCTCAGTCTGCCAAAGCTCAGGAAGGGTTGCCCTTATATGCTACATCTTAAGTTGAAGTTCAAGCTTAGGAGCAAGTTATAGAAGATACCCACATTTAAGTACATATTCCCCCAGTTATACACTAGAAGTTCTCAGGATAGGAAATCCATCCATCAAGGAGGTATTGCCCTGCCCCAGCATTCTAGATCCAGTCCATTCAGGGACTAGCTTAGTTATACTAGGTAATATGACTTCACCTTTTGTATCCTAGGGAAAATAGACCCTATATCTTATGTTCTCCTGTTTCCAGTTGACAAATTACATTATGTAGAAAATTGGTGATTTCAGGGATTTTAGACCAAAAAATCTCCTACTTTTGCTAATATTGAGCATAATATTGTCATTAACCTCACCAAAGCCCAATGAGAGGCAACTGAGCAACTCTTAAGTGTATATTTATACATTTTTTCCCTCTAGGCCTTATGATTTAGGAAAAATGTCATTAGTGACTTATCAGATAGATACTGAAGATGCCTCACCAATATAGACCAAGCCTTATCAAAAATCTAAAGTGGAAAAAACTCAACTAACTTTTGAATTGAACAACTTTAGGAGGCCATACTGATGAAACTTTTTTAAAGCACTTGTGTTTCAACCTTCTGTTAATAAAGAAAAAAGATATGGGAACTCTCTTTCCACTTAATGTAACTTATTGAGAAAATTATATGGTTAAAAAGTAAATCTTGATTGCCTGCCATAGTTTTGCTTTGATGTTCTCAGATTCCCCACCGGCTGCCCCAATGTGGGGCAGTGGTAAAATTCCCCCTGCCATTTTCCATCCAACAGGAAAACGTGCTTGGACTGGCTCTCCCAGTCATACCAAACCCCTGGGATGACTCGTTCCTACCAAGGATCTCGAC
This sequence comes from Massospora cicadina, assembly GCA_022478985.1. Taxonomy (NCBI): domain Eukaryota; kingdom Fungi; phylum Entomophthoromycota; class Entomophthoromycetes; order Entomophthorales; family Entomophthoraceae; genus Massospora; species Massospora cicadina. The sequence continues at coordinate 2,275 of JAKSZP010016369.1, read as the reverse complement.
GCCCACCTTGCTTGAACCCAAGTAATGCCCCGTTGCCCCCTGGTGCTCCCCAGAGCAACATGAATTTTGGCCTTAGGGTCAAATATGGAAAAATTTCCCCTACAACGACCAAGCCGCTACCAAAATGGCTCAGGCAGTGATGCATCCCGCTACTTTCATTGACTTCCACCCCTAAAAGGGATATTTTGATCTCAGATTCACCTGTGAAGCCGATGCCGCCACTGTGGCAATTGTGCTCCTGGTCTTCCAGGGTACCCCTCTACCAACAACTTGGACCCAGTCCCAGAAGACACCACTTTGGTGGTTCAGTTTATTGGTTTGCCCACCCACCTTTCCCCTGAGGTACTCCACCAGGAGCTGATGGAAGGTTTGGCAGCCTATGGCTCCAACCCCATCTTGCAATTTGTGGTCCCAAATGGGGCCATACACCTCGCTGGACCTTAGGCATATGCCACCATCAGCCATGAATCAAAAAATTGCCACATTAATTCCCAATCATGCCGCTATCCCCTCTGCCACTGACCATCCGTTCTGGGCCTGGTCAAGGGCGGACGGATGATCTGTCCATCCTGTTTTGAGTTGGACCACTTGAAACGCAAGTGCCCATCCCTAGCTGCTTCCAATGGCACTGATTTTTTGTCCGCTGGTCTCCAATCTGCCACCCACCCCATGTCAGCTTTAGTATGGGGTACAATCCTACTTCTCCTCTCCCCAAAGCCTGTTGAAGCAGATGCACCTGAAGACACCAATCAGCCTCCTCCTCGCCCAGTGCCAAAAAGTCTACATCCAATCACAGGATTGTACCTCAGTTGAGCCCATGAATCCTCCAATGAATCAACTAAACCTCAACCATACGCCGATTCCCCAGTTTAATTCAACCAGAACCCATGGGAGTTATTGGCTGAAGTTGATGAATCAGGTAGTATAATTGAAGAACCATCTTTGAAAGTCAACCAGTTCTGTAATTCAGAATGGGACACAGAATTCCCTCTCATTTATGTAACCCAAAGCCAAATACAGAAATTATTCTACAGCAACCACCAGCTTGCAGTAGAAGCAGCTGACACACCAGATTGTTGTCCCCTCAGCAAAGCTGCCGCCAAATCAATGGCAATGCTCATAGGAAGAATTTACCTCCTGTTATAACCATAAATATTACTCCAAAAAGTAAGATTAATATGAGCAATTGCACAAAAATATCAACGACCTAACCAGAACATGGGAACTGTAGCACGGAATCCTACTGCTAAGATTACCTGAACCAATATTTCCACGCTCATTAAATTAACAGACGCCCGCATTAAAGCCCAAAAAGCTCTATCCAAAATGTCACTTATATTTTTGTAGTTGGCAATTTCTTGGAAGTACCAATCATTAGAGATATCAAACCACATGCCGCCAATGCCCTGACACCATTGCTATCCGCCTTGTCACATACCCTATTCTGGGATGAGGAAGCTGCTGCCAAAGATGATCCCACCTATCCCCCCTCCCCTTCCGCCATGGAGGGATAAGCGGTCTCTGCTCCCCAACTGGTTAGTTGTTTTGTTTGGTGTGTTTCATTCAATCCGCTCATTTGGGCGTTTTGTTTGACTCAATTAGTTACGTTATTTTTAGTTTTAGTTTTAGTTTGGTAATGTCCATCCTCTGGTCATCTTACCTCGGTTAAATAAAAAGAAGAAAGATATAACTCATCACGTGGTAATGGATTACTTCAAACTGAATTTAATTTCTAAAAAGAAATCTATCACTTACATAGTATTGATTATTCCTTTGGATGCTGACTGGCCTAATGTTCTTCTATTTTGTAATCTAGTCAGTAGATACTGCTAAATAGGCTTGCTATGAGGACTGGGAGAAGTGTACCCTCATTGTTAAAGAGTGGCTGTTTGAACCAACAAATGCCACAGAGGCATTGCAATGCCCCTGCCACGTCCTAACGAGACATGGACAGGATCCTGGGAGACATGAAAATGTCTTATGTCCTGTGTATTTAAACAATAAAAACATCTCTTTTAAATATCTAGATCTTATCTCAACACATTATGACAAGTTTTTGACCATTTGCGGTCACTATTTTTAAAACTGAACCCCTCTAAATGAAAATTTTTTAAATCGAGAATTATAGTTTTTAGGCCATAAGGTAACCAATAAAATTATCCAACCACTGCCAGATAAAGTTACCTCCAAAAAAAAGATGTCCCCTCAAAGGAATATAAGGGACATCCAGGCTTTTTGGGGATGGGGATTATTACCACCAATACATCCCTCATTT
>JAKSZP010016368.1:0-51649 GCA_022478985.1 Massospora cicadina | reverse complement strand
TGGAGCCAGTGGGGCAAGTTGCCTGTGGCGTTTTCTTTGGACAAAGGCACAACAAATGCGCGACCATTCTTCATGGTGAGAGACAAAGTAATCTCCGTCAGGTTAGTTCTTATGTCAAACTTCCGCCACCATTCCACACCCAAAATGATAGGGAACAGGAGGTTTTTGATTGCACTGAAGTGATCAGACAAGTGGTACTTGCCAACCTGATAATCTACTGTTCCAATGATCTTCAGAGTGGGAATACCTTGGGACGCCCCTCCTCTAACCGCATCACCTGGCAAGATGCTCAGCCAAGGTAGTCAGCTAAGTACTGGTCCATATAGTTTCCAGTAGCGCCAGTATCCACCAAAATAGTAGTAGTGAGTTTTCCTAAAGGCGAGGAGAGGGTGGCAGTCAATAGAAAATACCCTTAATGGTCTTTATTTATTGAAGATAATGACATCACTTCACTAAAGTTCTTATAATCTAGCTCAAGCCTGCACACAGAATTGGTTTGGGAATCAAAAAAGGGGGTGGGATATTTGGCCATACTTACTACTGAGGCCACGTACCCCACCATGCCTTCTGCAGGTGCATATACTTGATTATATCTGAAACGAAGTTCCTTCTCCACCTCCTGAGTGCACTGGATCATGGTAGAGGTCAACTGTGGGTTCTCAGGGGTAATTTGATACACAGGAATAGGGTCCTCATTTAATCCATATATCAAATAAAAGGTTTAGAGATAGAGGTCAGGGTTTTGTTATAAAACGCATTTTTAGATGTGAATGACCCTATACCTGAAACCGCGATGGAATGCCCAACGTTATCCAAGGCCAACGCCACCAGCCCATCTGCGCTGATTCCGCTGGCATTGTCTGAATGCGCTAGTGATGGAAAATCTGTTTTTCAGAATGAAATTTAGTAATTTCGCTGGAAAGTTGGGGAATCATGACTTTCAGACATCAAAGTGTCTGACTCCACCAGATACAAACATGAAGGGTGGATACTTTCCTTTTGGAGGCAACTAAAATAATGCCGAGTTGCTCCAACCTTTGGGAAAATGAGGAAACATTGGTACAGATAATTACAGATGGAGCCCTCAGCTGACAGCCAATGTTTCCAATTCAGAAAAGTTCCACGCGGAAAAAGTTTGTGCACATAAGAAAATGTGGTTGGTTGACTAATGTAAGGAGAGCATCTATAAAACTCCAGTTCCCAGCATGGCGGTGCTTGGTGCACAGGCCCGATGCCAGGGAGCTAGTCAAAAATGCCAGAGGGATTAGAGCCCAGCAGAGGGTGCTGGAGCAATAACCTCTGAGGCATAATATTGCGAATTTTATAATAAAACCCCATAGAAGGGCGACACGGTGCACATATCAGATGAGGTTAGGTGGCCCAGGTTGGGGGGATCCTGGGCAGACAAATGGTGCACCAGGGGAGAGCTTAATGGTAATTGCAATGGCAAGTATTGGAACGCGAGACCTCCTTAAAGAGGCTCACGCACAGGAGCATTCAGAATATCATAAAAAATGACTTAAAATGGGGGATAGGTTTATTTGGGAAGTCAACCAACAAGGAATGTTGGTCAGGGAAAATGTATTTAAGCTCAGATGGGGAAATCGGGGTTATTCTGCAGTGGGCCCAAACAGCGGCTCACCAATAGGTTGATACTGCCATCTGAGTTAGTAAAATAGGCCAAAACTGACTTCACTCAAGTTATCAATTGAAGTTGGATTTGACCCAAGCACATTATTTCATAGGTGGAACGGGTTTCGAACCCTTGTTCCAAAACTAAGCGAACTGAACCATCCGCCTTAATATGGTAGATAGTTCATTTTTACGCTTGAGCTGCTGTCAGGGGAGGGCGTTTGGCGCACCACTGGTTCCAACCTGGGCATATTTTTCTCAGATCCAGCGTTGGTCCAGGGTGTTCTTCAGGTCAGGAAGGGCTGCAAATTCACCATCTGGGCCTCCAGGCGCCCAGCCTTGTCTTTTGGGTTGATCCCCACTATTATGTCATGTTCACATGACAACCAGGTCGCCTATTTTTCCCAGAAGTTCACCTCTATGGAGAAGTCTTGGGCCATTTATGACAAGGAGTTAGTGGCTGTTGCATGGGCATTAACTCATTGGAGGTTCCTGTTACAGGGTGCTCAGCATGAGTTCATGGTCCGCACAGATCACCAGGCTCTTTTTGTACTTTTGTAAACCCCAAATATTGGCGCATTGACAAGCCTGAACCTATCAGAACCTGTGCAGTTTTAACTTCAAACACAAATTTGTAAAAGGTGCGCTCAACATACTTCCTGATTTTCTCAGCTGCAGCCTCGCCCACTGTTCCCCAGACCCGGAGGAAGAGGATCTTATTACTGTGATTCCTGCCACTCAAATCTTGTCAATTGTCTTCCCTGTCATTTTGTCTGTTGCTTTGGCTCTTGAGCCCCACTAAATTCTCAGTCTTAGCCAGTCAAATGGCCTGCCCTGAGGGTGTGGAGTTGGTTGAGCAGTTGGCTCACCCAAGTCATAAACACTCCCTATACTCCTTGGAGTAGGGGCTCATTTACTTTTGGTCTCACATTTGGGTTCCCCCCTCCTTCTGAACTGAGGTATTCCGCGCACATCACGATCCCCCCACAGTTGGTCATCCCAGCAACAAGAAATGCATTGACTTGATCAAGTGGACCTACAATTGGGTGGGTTTGACAAAAAAAGTTCTGGCCTGGATTGCCAATTGCATTACTTATGCCAGGGCTAAGTTGGACCTCTCTGGTAAAAATGGTCTTTTACACCACCCTACAGCAGGCGGAGGGCCCATGGATATCAGTGTCTGTGGACTTTATTGTCGAACTCCCCAGCTCTAACAGATTTGCAGCGGTGATGGTAGTGGTGGATCACTTCACAAAATTTTCCCTCTTTATACCTTGTACTTCCACGATTATGTCAGAGGAAACTGCCCATATTTTTGTATGCCATGTGTTTTCGATGTTTGGTCTCCCCCAGGAGATCATCAGTGATCATGGTTCACAGTTCACTGCACAGTTTTGAAGTGAACTCCTATCTATCCTTAAAATATCCGCCTGTTGTTCCACTTCATATCATCCTCAGTCTGATGGTCAGACTGAGCGAGTTAACCAAGTCCTTAAACAGTACCTGCATTGCTATGCTGCAGCCATGCAGGACACCTGGGCCTACAATCTTCCCCTCACTCAATTTGCTTTTAATAATGTGACTCACGCGTCCATGGGGTTTTCTCCCTACGAAGCAACATTGGGTTATAATCCTTTGTTCTTGGTTGGACCTTACTTGAGGCCCGAGGTTCAAGCTGCCACGGATTATGCTGAACATATCAGGTCAACTCAATCCTTAGTGCGGGAACACCTTACACAAAGCCATCAATGACTACAAGTGGTTCATGGATTGTAAGTAGCTCCCAGGTCACAATTTAAGGTGGGCTCCTATGTTATGCTTGATACCCATCATTTAAAAATTCAAGCCCCTTCCCATAAGTTCGCTAGTATACGTTTGGGCCCTCATTTGGTGGAGGAGGTCTTGGATAATGGTGCGTTCCAGTTGAAGCTCCCTGCTCATTTGAAACAGCACCCCGTCTTCCATGTTTCCCAGCTGTCACCCTTCAAAGGTATGGTTCCCATGGAACCTTAACTGATCATCATTGAGAATGGGAAAGAGGCCGAGGCAGAGAATATCCTGGCATCCCAAAAATCCCCAACGGTCCATACAATACCTCATGGCTTTGAAGGGGTATCTGGAATATGAAAACAGTTACGTCAAGGCGTGAAATTGCACAAACTGTATGGAACTGGTTAAAGCGTTCCATGTATCCCACCTTGAAGCTCCCTTCCCCCCAAAAAAAGTCATGAGGGTTATGATGATCAAGTTACCCAAGGCGCACAAGAATGTGGCTCTCATGCAGTTTCCTGGCGGTGGGGCCCTTCCCTTGGAAAAAGGAAAGGGTAATGTAAGTCCTGGGGAACGTCCCCTGGGCATTGATCAGGCCATTTTCCCATTCCCGAGTAAGAAGGTACCAAAGAGGATGGCTGTACCCCTTGTTACTCAGGGCAATCTCGCCCATGTGGTAGATGAGTGCTGAGTAACAGCTCTTCCACTTTGAATCCCTCCCCTGGTACCCACACTTACCTCAGCAGAACTGTTACAGGGAATTAGTGAAATCTGTGCCAAAATCGCTGAAATGAAATTAATCAGAACAAACTCATGTGGCAGTCAGCCTGATGTTCGAATTATAAATGGTTAAAAAGGGATGAAGACTGATCTATTGGCTGGAATGGCTGACAGTTTTGATTCAGTCAACACTACAATTGAAAAAGCCACCCCCCTCCCAAAATTGTCAGGGATCATCCCCAATGGGCAGGTAACAGCATCGGGCACCATTGATGAGGGTTCAAAGTTCCCTGCAAGCAAATTGGGCGTTGTGCCCAAAGCAATGATTCTGACCAAACGAACAGCCCAGTGACTGGCATGGGCAGGTTGGGTGTCCCAAACTGTTCCCAACCCAAATGGGTCTGTCCCTATGTGGGGTGGCCTTGGGGGATTCTCGCTGCTCATCAGGATAAACGCCATCATGCCAACTGTTGGAAATGTAGCCAAGCCTCAGTTTAGACGTTTGAGGTTGAAGTGACAGCAACTCAGCCTGCTGCCAAATTCTTTGATGTTAGTTCCCAGTGAACTTATCTGCCTCATTCCCAAATAATTGCCAGTTAGGTCGAAATTGAGGGTCCCAATCCTGGCTTGTCCCTGCACCAATTGACTACTATTTAATCAGTTGCATTGCACTGAGAAAATTTTTGGTTGATTTTCTTCCTTTTCCTTTCAAATAAATTTTACCTCCAAAAACCAATTAATTTTATTTAGTTAATTTTCTTCTGGCTGCATCCCCGATGGCTTTTCTCTGGTGGCCCATTGATCCTTACACTGGATGGGCTCTACCAATACTCATGGTCACTATGGCCCCCACCATCATAGATTGGATTCAGCGAGTCAGATACTTCTGGTAATTTAACCCTGCTGTCATGAACTTTTGACAACAGTATACTGGGATCTTGTGGCCTTACGTCCACCATCTCCAAGCAAGGATCCGCCTCCTTGTCTCTCCAGTCAAATCACCCCATATACCAGTGAACGTATTGAAACTATTTTGGTGACTTCACCCCCTGCAGTAAGACCTCCAGGGTTTGGGACAGTCTCGATTTGGTTTGTTCTCAGGATCATATTCACTGTTGTTCTACACCACAATCTATCATTTCCCAAAGCGCAGCTCCATACAACGTCATTTGGTTGGCAATGCCTATGGATTTCTGGCTTTCTTTTTGGATGCTTATGCATCCCAACTGGCAGGCCAGTCTAAACTTCTTCTGCCGTTTCCATGACAGTTGGTGACTGATGCCTACACAATTAATAACATTGCAGATTGTCATATAGTGAATTGAGACCATAAAAATATCTTAAGTATTGTATCTAACTTAGAATAAGTGCTTGTACTAAAGGACCACTGAACCTAGAAAAAAGAGTTCAAGTCCTAGTGTTACTCAAGTCCCATGAGGGGACCGCTGAACCATGAAAGGTGGTTAAGTTCTAAAGTAGACCTCTAAACCATGATAGCTGATTAGGTTTAAACAATGAACTAAACCAGAGTAGGGAAATGAAAAGATGGACTTTGAACCTACTTATTGGGTAAATCCCTTTACAGAAAAAGAATAAAAAACATAACAAAAATACCAAAATTAGACTGACTTTCTTTCTGTTTATATTAACTTCTGAGTGATTTTTTAATTAAGTAAAAAGTACAGTAAGTCTTCTAGCCTATGACTACTCACACGTTTGCTTCACAATGACCTCAGATTATCCGCTGGCTGCTCCCATAAGGGGCAGTAGCAAAACCACTCCCAGAATTTTGTTTGCAGGAAAATGTGCACAGACTAGTTCGTTCAGCCCCACCAAATCATTGGGTTGATTCATTTCGCCCAAGGATCTCGCCATCCACCTTGCACATGCCAGGCAGTGCCTTGCAGCCATTTGTTCTCCCCCACTCTCATCTGCGTTTTTGCCTTTGGGTTGATTATGGGAAATTGTTACAATATGCTGAGAAAGCCATTATTGACCTGGCCCAGGTGGTGATGGTGCCAGCCATTTTTAGAGATTTCCGCCCCTATAAGGGGTAGTTTAATCTAGGCTTCACTTGTGAAGCTGATGCCGCCGCTGTGGCCACAGTGCCCCTGATTTCAAGGGCACCCCTATCCCAACAACGTGCACCCAGATCCCATAGACATCACTATGGTGGTTCAATTTGAGGGATTGCCCATGCACCTTCCCTCCATGGTGCTCCATCAGGAGTTGATAGAAGGTTTGGCCGCGTATGGCTCCAACCCCATCCTTCAGTTTGTGGTCCCCAATGGGGCTGCTCGCCTCACTATACCTTGGTATTTGCCACAATTAGCCCAAATATTAACAATATTGCTTTGTTGATTCCCCCATGCCATCATTCCCTCTGCCCATGACCACCCATTCTGGGCCCATATCATGGGCGGGTGAACCATCTGCCCATCCTTCTTTGAGTTGGATCACTCAAAGCGTAAATGTCCTTTTCTCAATGCTTCCGCCTGACCTGCATTGTCTCCATCTGGCCCTCAATTGGCCACTCACCCCACTGTCTTTCTGGTATGGAGTACAATCCTTCCCCCACCCCCTAAAGCCTGCTGCCACTAAGGTGACTGCAACTGTCAATCAGCCTCCTCCTCAGTCCAGGGCCACCTGCGCTTCAACCAATCAGGAGACATCTTAGACAACAGTTCAGTCCTACTCTATTCTCAATTTGACTGACACAGCCCATCAGTTCACTAACATTAATCTTTGTATGGCTTGAACCCATGGTCCTCATTGGTTTAAACTGATGGTGTGGGAAATGTTATTTAAAACGGATGTCCACATTGAAGAATTTATCCAGGCACAGCACATCGTTCAGTTCCCTTGGCATTTTTATGGCCCCTGGCCAAACGCCCATGAGTTCCACCCTATCCACCAGCTTGCCAAAGCAGCAGTTGATCACCCAGATAATGCTGACATCTGCAAGTGTGCTGGCACATCAGTGGTGTACCTAGCTAAGAGTATCCCTCCTCTCATTATTGCCCTAAACCTGTCCCTGCAGGGCAAACGTGACATCCTTATTTTTACAACAAACAGCTTCCACCATCCAGAAAGTGTTTGTTGCTTCATAGAACAAGCCAAAGGTCACCCATGCCACTGCCACTTTATTATCCTAGCTTCCTTTCATCTGCCTTCACATGGAACAATGCTTATCCTAGTACCTAGGTGCAATTTTTGCCCCAGGTAATTTACTTGACCATCAGATCATCAGCGATCACAACTCACATATTTCTGATCACCCCCACACAATCGCTCACCGCCTTAACCCACACTTTTTCCTATGATGAGGACTCCAAAGCTGTGGATAAGCCCCCCAATCCCCCTTCACCTTCCGCCATGGTGGGATAAGCAGCTCACCATTGTTCCACATGGTTGGTTATTTTATTTTCTGTATGTCTCGCCACTCATTTAGGACGTTTGTTTAATGTTTTCTGTTCGCTTGTTTGGTGTTTCTGTTTCATTAATGTCCATCCCCTGGTTGGCTTACCTCAAATAAATTTAAATATACCAAAAAATAATCTAAGAAAAAAATCAATTGAAAGAAATATTATAACATAAAATGAAAAATAAGTATCTTTATCTTTTTTTTATTTTTCATCATAAAAAAGCATCTGGTGATGTGCCCTTATATTATTGGTAAGACCAACTCAGATGAAACTAGGTCCACAGCGAGTAGTCCTGAGGTGCTAAAAGAATCAGGCATATCATTTGAAAAAGGAAGGGTTAGAACTGGATTTGTCAATAGTAACCCCTAGGAAAAGAGCCGCTCTGATTGAAAATGGAGAGCTTAGTTTGAGGGCATACAGTGAAAGAGGAATTGTATAAGCCACCAGAGAAGTTCCTTAGAACAAAGAAGTGCCATATAACCCCAACCTGCGGGAAACAGGTTTTCCAGCCCTTTTATCAGCAAGAACACCTAAGCTAGTTGGCACGGCATGTGGCTTGGGAACTGCACTCTGCAGAGGCAGCAGCAAGGAGGACACAGAATGGAAACGTGCTAAGAAGAAGGACTAACCAGAGACCTATGAAGCAAGAACAGGAGATTTTTCACTGGCTCCCATTTAAATCATGCTGGTTGACTCAATCATAATCAAAGTGACGTATACCCCCAAAAAATTTTATTGTTAAAAAATTTGGTCAAATGTGGTATGTTTTTTTTAGTACTAGATGGTCCCAACCCAAGGGGGATTCATCGATGTTTATTGAATTACGCCGGGGCTCCTAAGAGCCTGAGGCGAGGGAAGGGGGGGAGGAGGCATCGAGAAAGGGAGGGGGTTTGCGCGCCAGAGCCGTGCTGCAGTGACAACTGAGCGGGGGAGGGTTGGCGACATAGTGCAGACCTTCAGGGCCATCTCAAAGTGTACCTGAAAGTGGATGATCATGTGTGGAAGGGTCCACACCTGCTGGTCAAAGGCAGCACGAAGGAAGGAGTTATGGATGGTCCTGATGGCTGTGGCATAGGCGAGGACTTGGAGAGGTCGGTGGCAACCAGGCAATGTCTGCTCAAACATGAGGTCTTGCATAGGGTGTCCAGACCAGGGCTGAGCATGGAGGAGCGCGCGGGCCTTTGGCCAAAATGCGGCGACACCTGGACAGGTGAAAAAACGATGGAGGTGGGAGTCAATAGGCTCCACACAGCGGGGGCAGCTTCAATGCTGGAAGGTAGGGCCAGTCCGGTCCCCTGTCCTGTATGAACAGTGGAGCACCCTCAATAAGGTGTTGGACACCTTTGCTGACAGGATGGGGTGATAGACGTCCTTCCACAATTCCTTAAGGTCAAATCTCACGGAGGGAGGGAGGAGCTCAAGGAGTCTTGGGCGGATGGGAGGACGATCTTGGGGGAAGAGCGAGTTGTGACAACTTGTCCATTGTGCACAATTGCATGGCGACGTGGGCTGAGGCCAGGGCCTTCCCTTCTATATGGGAAGGCATGGTGGATCCGCGCGCCTACTCGTTTCAGGGCAAGGAGAGCCTGGTTCCAGTAGGGGGATGAGGATGGTTTTAGGCGATGGCCTGGGTGGTTTGTGAGCCACTCCCCTAATGAGGTCAGAGATGCTCTAGGAAGACCCAGAGCTGCTGACACTGACTGGCGGAGGGCGGGCGCCCATTGGGGCATGGGGGTCGCGTCCCAGCAGACAATCGGCCATAGGAACTTCAGGAAGATTGTGGTGGTGTGGGATCGCGTGTCCAGAAGCCCTAGGCCCCCTTCATTGCAGGGTCGGGCAATGGTTGAGAGGGCCATTGGTGGATGGTTTGAGCCCCAGATCCAACAGCGGAGGAGTACATTGAGCCGCGTATAAAAGGCATCTGTGAATGGGCAGACGTGCGCTAGGAACCAGACTTTGGAGAGAAGGAACACATTGGCCATCAGAGCTCGACCCTGGGGGTGATGTGCCGCCGGTTCCAGCTGGCAATCCTGGAGTTAAATGCTGCAAGGAGCAAGTCCTCATTGTCTTTAAGCGCAACTCCTTGTTGGTTGGTGAGAACGCCCGGGTGACGAAAGGTACCGCGCTCAGGTTCAATACCAAATGGTGGGGGGAAGGTGGGGGAGCCGACCTGCACAACTGTTGTCTTGGAGGTGTTGACCATGGCGTTGGACTCCTTGGTGTACCTCTCAATGGTCACAGCAGTGAGGGCAACATCCCCAGGGCAGCCAAATGAAATGGCAGTGTCATCTGCAAATGCCATGGTGCGTGTGGGGGCTTTACCTAGGACCAGAATCCCTGTTAGCTTGTCCTGTAAGGAGGCCAAGAGGGGGTCAAGGGTGATGTTAAAAAGAATAGGGCTCAGGGGGTCCCCTTGCCGGAGACCTTGTCCAACTGGTACTGCCACTGTAAAACCCATTGGCGCCAGGACTCTGGTGTGGAGCTGGTCATAGAGCGCTGATATCCAGCGCCTAGCTGCGGGTGGGAGATGGAAGCGGGCCAGGGAAGCATCAATATACTTCCAGGCTACCCGATCATATGCTTTCTCCATATCCAGGAGAGCCACAAAGCCATTCACCTTACGAGAGTTAGCAGTCAAAGTCACGTGAAGGTCATTATATTTGTCCCATAACGACCTCCCCGGAATAAAACCGTACTGGGATGGGGAGAGGCGAGGTGACACCCATTTGGTGATGCGGTTGGCCAGAAGCTTCATGAAGAGCTTGTGGTCTGTGTTGATCAACGCTATGGGGCGCCAGTTCGCCAGGTTCTCACGGTCTGACTTCTTGTGAATGAGGGTCGTGATTGAGCCTCTGGAGTCGGGGAGGACCTCGCCATTCACCAAGAGTGCAGCGAAGAGGTCGCGGAGGGTTCTGGCTATCACTGCAGGTTCCAGAAGGTACACCTCAAAGGGTATTCCGTCAGGGCCTGGGGCTTTAAGCCGTGGGGATTTCAGAAGGGTTTCCATCACCTCCTGGATGGAAATAGGCGCCAGTAGAGCCTCATCAGCCCGTGGGTCAATGGGCGGCTCTGGAGCCCGCCACAAGAAGTCTTGGATGTCCGATGGGTCCACCTGGGTGGCATGGAAGAGGCTGGAGTAGAAGCGGTGTAGTTCCTGCGTGATTTCCTCTTTGTCTGAAGTGGTTGTAGTGCCAATCTTCAGTGCAGTAATATCCTGCGCTGTTGACCGGGCTTTCTGTTTCTGAAAGAAGAAGCGGGTGGGGCGTTCCCATTGAGCATAGTAACGAGATGTTGTAAAGTTTGCTGCCCGTTCTTCCTGCAGTGTGAGCTCCAAGCGGAGTGCTTCCTGCGCCGCTTCCCAGTCTTCCAACCATCTGGGAGAGGGCGAAGGCTGGCAGTTTCGCTCTAGATGTCTGATTCTGGCTTCCGCCCTTTTGACTCTGGCGCGAGCTGCAGTCATCTGGGCTTTGGCACAGTTGTAAGCAACGCGGGTGATGCCCTCCTTGGTCACCGCCCATTTAGCCTTGTGGTCAAGCAGGTGGGGTGGGGGGGATGTGAGAGTCTCCCGGATGGTCATAGACAGCTTCTCCTTAGTGAAGGGGTTGTTGAGAAGAGCTGGGGCAACCCTAGGCCAGAACCTACGCGACGGTCTAAGTGTGGTGGTATGGACAACGGTGATTGACCTGTGATCACTCAGATGGTTGTCACGAGAGATGGGAGAGGAGACGCGGCCAATTAGCAGGGGGCCAATCAGTGCCATATCTATGCGTGACGCTGACTGGAAAGCTCCTCCATCATACTGGATCCTAGTCATGCAACCTAGGCCAGACGCGGAGGGTGGAAGCGCATCTATAAAGCCACTCAGGCGAAGGAAATCCTGTAGGCGACTTGATCCAGGGCGTTCCTTTGCTGCAAGGGGGTAAGAGTCACGGACGCAACTTATGGCTGTGTTAAAATCTCCTAAGAGGACTGTATTCCGTGGGAGATAGAGTTGGACGAGCTCTTCCAGAAGCCGATTTTGCTCCTGACCTGCATTAGGCAGGTAGATGCTTGCAGCGAAGAAGGAGAAGTCAGGAGTGGTGAGTTTGGCCAGTATGAGGCGGCCACCTAGATATTGTGAAAAAGAATGGGTTTTAACCCGGGGATTCAAAACAATAAGGGCGGCATGGTTTGTCCAGAAGGAGTTGCCTCCAAACTTTTCATTCCATGCAGATTGTTCGTGGGGAGAGGATATGGGGCTCCTGGACAGCAGAGATGTCAATTTGTGCTGACCTGAAGTTTCAGAGGAGGCGGGCTCTCCGCTTAAAGTCCCGCAACCCATTTGCGTTGATGGATTGCAGGGCCAGGGTGCTGCCATGGGGACTCATAGCTGTTCCCCTCCATGTCCTGGGGGTTGCCAGCGCTTAAACCTGCTGCTGTGAGGCGGCAAGTTTTGAGTCCTTTAGCTTGACTATTAGCTGCAATCCGTGAGGAGCGTCGAGGGTTCTGAGGGGAAGGAGAGGGTGGGGGGCGGAGGACCCAGTAAGCCAGCCTAGGATGCTGGCCCCACTCCGTTGCAGGGGAAGGACCTGAGGGTGCTCAATGGTGACCTCCGCGGTGTCCCCATTTGATGAGTCTGAGTCCATATTCACTTCCTCCAACACTGCAAAGGATCCGCGCGAAATGGACTGTGGGGTTGGGGTAGGACTCTTTGAGGTGGCACTTCTACCGCAGGCCGCGAGTTGCCAGTCCATGCTGGTGGGCATAGCTCCATTGGGAGCTGAGGGTTGATGCGATAAATTGCTGGTGGAGGTTGGTGGGGGTGCCGCGGAGCCCTGAGTGGGGGTGGCTGATGAGGGGCACCCTGTGGGAGATGCCTTGCGCTTGGTGAGAGAGGGAGTTGACTCTGGGAGATTGGAGGGGTTCCCACTGGAAGGGGGCATGAGCGCGAAGGTATCCCATACCAATAGTGGGGTTAGCTGTTTCAACTGCTAGGCGTAAGGACTCAGGGGACAGGTCTTGAATGGGAACCCATTGTGTGGGTTGTGGAATTGCTGCTGCAGCCACGTGGGATTGTTTTTGGCCTGGTTTAGGCCCCTGGGTGGTGGCTAAGAGGGCTTGTTTTCGAGCTGTGCAGCCACTATACAAGTGTCCAAGGGCGTTACACCATGAACACCGGGGGCGCGCCTGATCAGGGTCAACAAAGAAGATCTCAGGGCATGCCCCAACTACCGCCACACGAGAAATAACCTCAATGTTGCGGGATACAGTGGGGGAGGGGATGAACGACGCCCTAGCAGTGCGAGCTCTTTGAGTGGGAGCATAGTAAGAGGGGACGCTAAAGTCCACTGAAAGAACAGACCCAAACTCCATTAAACCACGATGGAGTGCCAGTTTAAGAGACTCAGGATCAACAGTCGTTGGTAGGTTGGAAAAAGTAACCCATGAAATTTTCTCCAGGTGAGAGCATGTGCGGGAGATGCGAAGAGATCCGCGTGGAATAATGACCTGGAGGGTGGCAGCATGGTCAGCAAGGGCAGCTTCAGTGAAGCCCACATCGATGTAGTGGCCCTCCACTGATTCATGGATGGTGGTGTTAATAGGGAATGTCTCCGCAATCGCTGCAAAGTATGAGAAGTAATCCTCTGTATAGAATTCAACAGGGTTATGCCCATAATAAAGGCGAATTGCGTGGGAGAGGGTTGATCGAGGTAGAGCTTTTTGCGCTCTAGTTTCGGCCTATTTCTTCTTAACATCAGCAATAAACGCCACTTCACGGGGATCAGCTTTGGGTAGCGTTGGTGCCAGAGGTTTTTGCCACGCCCCAGTGGCTCCTTTGGTACGTTTGTGTTTGCTTTGGGCTGCAATTGCAGGTTGATTGTGAGCTGGTGGTTTGGACAAATTTGCGGAGTTCCCTTGTTTCTGGAATGTTACAGCAGTTGCTGGCGTCATATTAAATTGAGGGGCGGTTTGTTGGGCCTCGCTAAATTGGGGAGGCCCATCCAGATTGGAATTAACTCCAGCCAGTTGGGAGGAGGGAGATGTTTCATCACCATCCCAATCTATTTGGTTAAATTCAGCCCGAGTATTTGCTGCGATTTCATGGGCAAAACTCACTGGCTGATTGGTGAATTGGTCGTTTTCAGCATATTGAGATAAAGTGCCAACTTGAGAAGTGCCGATTATGGGGTTTAAATGGGACGGGTGAGATTGGAAAAGGTGTGAAGTTCTAAAATCTGAACCATTTAAATCCCCATTGGGAAGAGTAGATTGTCCCAATTTGGTGCTTAGTGAACCAGAATGTGCGGCTAATCCAACCTTACATCCGAGGGTTTGGGGGCCAGGTGATTGTTGGGCCTCGCTAAATTGGGGAGTCCCATCCAGATTGGAATTAGCTCCAGCCAATTGGGAGGAGGGCGATGTTTCATCACCATCCCAATCTATTTGGGTAAATTCAGCCCAAGTATTTGCTGTGATTTCGTGGGCAAAACTCATTGGCTGATTGGTGAATTGGTCGTTTTCAACATATTGAGATAAAGTGCCGACTTGAGAAGTGCCGATTATGGGGTTTAAATGGGATGGGTGAGATTGGAACTGGTGTGAAGTTCCAAAATCCTAACCATTTTAATCCTCATTGGGAAGAGTAGATTGTCCCAATTTGGTGCTTAGTGAACCAGAATGTGCGGCTAATCCAACCTTACATCTGAGGATTTGGGGGCCAGGTAGCTGGGTATCGCCCCTCATGAAGGGAGCCAGAAACACGGCGTCAGCAATAATAGATGGGGCTGAATTAGCTGACACAATGGGGAGGTGAATGTCTGGATGGGCTGAGTTGCATTCAACTGAGCAGATGCCATTAAAACAGCGTGGGTGATGGCCTCCTTGGTTGGAGGGGGCCCAGCGGGTTGGTGGGAGGCAGCGCACACAGAGCTGTTAGGCGTGTAGGTTGCAGAAGTGCGATCAGGTGAACTGGCGCTAGTTGGAGTAGCTCCAGGTTGGGGGGTGGTGCCTGCTTTCATGGCTGCTGCTTGAGAGCGGGTGATTCTGGTTGACCCTGAGGTGGGTAACCGAGGGTTGCTTCGTTTGGGGTGGTGCTGGCTCGTTTGGCATAGCCTGCGGGTTCTTTTGCGGGGTTTCCCGCCATATTTGCTAATAGTTTTCGTAAATCTCTTTAGTGAAGCTAAATTTCAGGCTGAATTGATTTTCGAAAAGTGATGCTTAGCAGAAAGAGATTCTCAAATGTGGTATGTTTTAGTATTTAAATATGCCCACTTTACCCAGCTTAATTGAGTATGATTCATCTGCCTGTTCAATAGGGGATTCATACCGCTAGTGGATGCTGGAGTTAATGATTAAATATGATGACTATTTTCA
Source organism: Massospora cicadina (assembly GCA_022478985.1). Lineage (NCBI taxonomy): Eukaryota > Fungi > Entomophthoromycota > Entomophthoromycetes > Entomophthorales > Entomophthoraceae > Massospora > Massospora cicadina. The sequence continues at coordinate 36,749 of JAKSZP010016368.1, read as the reverse complement.
GGTACTATACTGAACAATTATTAGGTAGTTCACTATGGTTGATCCATCAGATCAATACGCCAGATTCCTTCTTTTCCTTTAAGGGTGATCCCAACAATAATCAAATGTTTAGGTTGTTGATTTTACTATTAATGTTTAAAAGCCTGTAGGAGTCAATCTAGTTTCGTTAATAATTGACTAAAGGGTTTATGAGTTGTTGGAAAGTTATGCTGCCTATGATAAAGCAACTTTTGAGTTAACCTTTTCAGGGTCACAACCTGTTGTTTATGATTACCCTTCTTTTTAACTAAGCAGGTTGTTACCTAATAAGGATAATTCAATAGAGGTTGAGTAAAAAGAGTTTAGACATTTTCATCGTTTAAACTCAGAAGAGTTTTATTGAAAGTAAGCAACATAATCAAATTGAAACAGATGAGGAAGATTATTGTTTCAAGCGCCCTGGAGGGCTAACCTAATGACGATGGCTGCTGTATCCAATAGGGGCCCAACCAAAAAGTTGGGCGCTGAATTTCCTATATATTCCATTGTTTTTTATTAAAGCAGATCTATTCAGATCTGATACCTATCATAAAAGTCTATAATTTAGACTGTTTGCTCTTTTGATTAAAGTTTGAAGGAAGAGAAGTTCATTTGTCTATTATATGATCTCTGGGAACCCTTCATGATGAGAAGTGATGGTAAGAACCTCTGAATCTGAGTCGAGGTTAAGTTCTACCAAAAAGGGAAGTAGTCTTTACACTTTTGATCATACATTCAAGATTAGAACAAACCCCAGCTTGGCGTTGGACCTAACCACCATCTTGGCTAAAGCATGCGCAACTAGAATAGTAGTCTTATACTATTACTGCTCCATATAATTTAATATCAACAATTCAAACAATGCACATACAAGGATCATGCATATTTGAACAAGGGATCTGAAGAGTGTTACTATATGGAAAAGAGACAAACGTTCCCAACGTATGATAAATGGTGCTCAAACGAGTCACTACCACTTTCCAGTTTAATGATATCCATAAATGGGATCCACCATTCTGCAAAAGAATAAGCTAAGCAGATGTCATCGCATGGACCATTTGATCTTTATAGTTAATCTGGTGGAATAAGGGCAACCTTTTCAAGGACCAAATATTTTGGCTATAATTAACAGAAACAGATATCGTTGCAAGAATACCTGGACCATATGCTAGGAAAGGGTTTGAAAGGGTATTACGGTCTCCTTGTTAATCCTCATTGCTATTTTAGCTTTAAGCTAGGGGCATGAGACCATGCGTGAAATACCAGAAATTAAATTCCATCACAATAAAAATTCTTACCCTTTTCCAGTTGAAGACTAATTGAGTGACCACGTATCTTAGAATACAATCTTATCAAAAGCTGATTTTGTTAAAGTGTTAATAACACTATAATCAAATAGGGATATAAATGAAAAAGGAATTCAAGACATTTTATGGATTATTTGAGCACATGACAACGCCCTTTATAGCACAATACATGCTGATTGCTTTCAAAGCTACTATCAACCAAGCCTGGGGGAGCCATGGGTCAGTTCTGAGTTGCCTACTTCAATGATATCCTGATTTACAGCAAGGCGTAAGAGAATCACCTAATGCACCTAATCAAGATCTTTGATATGTTCCTGGATTGAACAATATATAAAGCTGTCAAAGTCTGAGTTTGCGTAAAGTTAAATTTAGTTCCAGGGGTGCATTGTTAGAATAATGTCTTCACTATGGCACCAAGCAAAGTAGACGCTATCACTTCTTGGTGACATTTACCAGCAGGAAGGTTGTGCAAAGATTCCTAGGAATGGAGATACAAAGAAGAGATTTTACTTATTGAATTTTGAACAACTTCATTGCCTTTTACAATTATCACATCATAAAGTAATTTAACTATAGTTGGGCCAAAATGTTTGACACATCTTCTTTCTTTGAAGGCTGCGTTTGTAACTTCCTTGTTATCTATGATGAATATATAACTTTTTTGTGGTGGAAATGACCCTTCTGGTTTCAAGCATGGGTTTTGTTGCAGGAGGAGATAAAATAGAAATATCTTATAGCCTAGTTTTAAAGGAACCCACCCCGGCTGAATGCAACTATCTTATTTATGGAAAAAATGTTGTCCATTTTTTACTTTTTTAAGTCAATAGCGCCAGTACTTTTGTGGGGTGAACTACCCTTAAACGTTATGATAGACATTAAGAGATTTATCTGATTTTTCACCTGCGGCAATTTAAAACAGCGTTAGGCCAGATGGGCACTTACTCTGGCGGGTCATGACTTAGGCATGGCTTCAAACTTGTAAAGGTAATGCATTATAGTCTCTCTGAGCCTTTGTCCTGACTTAGTACTTCAAGAAGGGGAAATAACTGAGTTTAATACCCAAGTGCTCTTGAAGACCAAAAATCCCGCTGCCTTTATATCTCATTTTGTACTATTATTTGAGGAGATGAAATTATGGTTTTTTAAGATGCAAAAATCTCTCTCTCTGCTCAGCATACTTTTCTGAGTAATTTATTCAGAAAATAAAAATAAAACACTTAATCGCCCATCAAAGTCTTGCTCCAATGTCATCAGATCCCCCACTGACTGTCCAAAGTGGGGCAGTGGCAAAACTCCCCCATCCATTTTCATCTGATAGGAAAATGAACTCAGACTGGATCGCCCAGTCATTCCAAACCCTCAGGATGATTTGTTCCTCCCAAGGATCTTGATGCCCATCTCACCCAAACCCAAGTGGTGCCCCGCTGCTCCCTGGTGCTCCCCCGGAGCAACATGTGTTTTGGCCTTAGGGTCAAATATGATGAAATTCTTCCCCAATGATGACCAAGCCATCATCAAAATGGCTCAGGTGGTGATGACACCAGACTGTTTTATTGACTTCCGCCCCTATAATGGGGTACTTTGATCTTGGCTTCCCCTGTGAAGCCGATGTAGCCACTGTGGCAATGGTGCTGCTAATATTCAATAATATTCCCCTCCCAACCACTTAGACTCGGCTCCCAACAGACACCACCTTGAAGTCCAGTTTGCTAGTTTGCTCACCCACCTCCTCCCTTCCAAAGTGCTCCACCAGGAGCTGATGGAAGGTTTGGCAGCATATGGCGCCAACCTCATCTTACAATTTGTGGTCCCAAATGGGGCCACACGCCTCGCTGGGCCTTGGGTGTATGCCATGATCAGCCCTTAATTTACAAAAATTTCTTTGGAAATTCCACCTCGCACCACCATCCCATCTGCCCCTGACCATCCATTATGGGCCCGTGTCAAGGGCGGATGGATAATTTGTCCATCCTGTTTTGAGTTAGACATTAAAACGCAAATGCCCATACTCAGTAACTTCTGCCAACGCTGAAAGTTTACCCAACGCCCACCAATCTGCCACCCACCCCGCACCAACTCTGACATGGGGTATGATCCTACCTTCCCCTCCTCCAATGCCTGATGCTGCAGATGCACCTGCAGCCACCAATCAGCATTCACCTTGCCCCAGGGCCACGCATGATTCTTCCAATTAAGTGCAGGATGGACCCCAGTTCAATCCCAGGCAATTACAGAAAATCAGCCAATCTTCAACCATATGCCGATTCCCCAATCCAATTCAACCAAAACCCATTGGAGTATTTAATAAAATTGACAAATCAGGTAATGTCATTGAAGAGCCATCACTGCAAGTCGAGCAGCTCTGTAATGCAGAATGGGATGCAAAATTCCCGCCTTGGAAATATGTCCCACAACCTAATACCAAACTGTTATACAGCGACCACCAGCTTGCAGTAGAAGCAGCCGCCACACCAGATTGCCATCCGCTCTGCTAAGCTGCTGCCAAATCTGTGGCTGCACTCACATGAGGAATTCCACCTCCTATTATCCTCATAGATCTTTCTGCACAAAGGAAGATCAACATGAAAATTTTACACAAAAATGTCACTGAAGCCATCCAGAATGTGGTAACAGTAGCACAGAATCTGAAAGCAAAAATAACCTGAACCAACATTGCCACGTTTGTTAAATTCCCAGATGCCTGCCTCGAAGCTGAAGACGCTTTGGCCAAATACATTGTTGGCATTATGATGGCTAACAACTATTTGGAAGTTCCAGTCATCAGGGATATCAAACCCCATACCGCCGATGCCCCACACCCCTACTATCTGCCTTAACATGCACCCTACTTTGGAATGAGATGGATGCGACCAAAGATGAGCCCCCTGATCCCCCCTCCCCATCCACCATGGAGGGATAGCAGTATTCGCTACCCATCTGGTTGGATATTTGTTAGGTAGGATTCAATTGATCCATCCACATTGGGCGTTTTGTTCGAATTGTTAATTTTTTATTATGATTTTAGTTTTAGTTCAGTAATGTCCATCCCCTGGTCAGCTTACCTTGGTTAAATAAAAGATGTGAAAAATCTTGTCAAGAAGTAAAGAATGATATTATCTAAAACTTAGACATTATGAGGTAAAAAAAGGGCTACTCACTGAAGGGCCAGTCAGTTTTTGAAAAGCTGTGTTCATGTGTTAGAAGGACTTTTAATGTTGGACGCCATATGCAATCACCACTATTTAAGTATGCCAGGACACCCTAGAAAAAATATAGTGATACAGCTGATCAGAACTTAACAATGGCCTGGCCTTGGAGTTTACACATTAAATATGTGGCAGGATTTTAGTTTTATAGGTGCACCAAGAATTGTAGTTGACTTCCTGAGGGCCAAGGGAACGATTTTAAATGGTGTAAGTGCCATAGGAGTTAATATAAAGTCTTTGTAGTATAGCTACCCCGTTCCAAAGGTTTAATGCAATATTGGCTGTGGTGAGTAGTTTTACTAAAATGAGCTTTTATATCCTGATTAATACTTCCATAGCCAAGGAAAAAGCTTGTCTGTTTTAGGAATTTATTCCAAAATTATTTTAATCCTAAAATGTTTAAGACAGTGGGTAATTCCCATCAAGCTTTTAAGAAGCTTTTTAAAGACCTTAATTAAAAAAGATTTTCATCCTCAGCATATCATCCAAAGACTAATGGGAAGACTGAGTGACTTAATTAGTTCTGGAACTTAACTTGAGATGCTATGTTGATGCGGAATAGGATAAATAAGTCATGTTATTGCCTATGGCACAATTCAGTTTTAAAAATCTATATCATTCCCACACTGATATGTCACCATTCAATGCTAATTATGGCATAATATGAACTATAAACTTAGTAAACTGTTGAAACAGATAATCCCCCAGAGAGAAACTTTGTGAGGAAATTTATCAGACCCATGCATTTTGCATGGCAGATACTATCTAAGAAGTACTTAATTACAAAGACTTAATAAATAAGAACTAAATTTCCTGACAAGTTATTAAAAATAAACACCAAAGTTTAACTGGATGCTCACAATATTCCGTGGATGCCAGATCTCAAAACTTGCCAATTGGCGTGTAGGGACATACATGGTGGCTGAGGTTATAGCCAAGGTGACTTTCCATAGCTCGTTCTGAAGGTTGTAAGATCCAGATTTATTTCGTTAGTCCAATTTGCATAGAAAGAAGTAGTTTTCTACTTCACCAAAAGGTCAAAGAGCTTGCACCACCACTGATATAGGTCCCTGTTCTGAGTATGAGGTGGACTCTATTAAAGGGAGACCAAAAAAATCATAGACTGGCATAGTTCATGATCAAATGGGATGATTATCCTAACGAAGAGAGCACTTGAGAACCAGAGGAGAATATTTATAAGACTGTCAAGTTGTCAAAGAAATAGAAGAAGTAGGCTTTAATCTAATTTCAGCATTGGTAAGGGATGATATCATGGTAAATTCTGACATTGTATACATATCAGAAACCCCAGAATTAATTTTATAAAATTATAAAATTTACTTTGAATTAAAACTGGCTACACTTTAACTTAAATAATTTTTTAAATTTATTGTGGGGAAGGCTGACCATGGGACGGACACTTCCGAATATGACAAAGACGAGACAAAACTCAGTACCAGGTGAGGCACCCCAGAGAAGCGATGCTATCTCTTGTTGCCAGCGGGAACGCCACTTATGGGAAGGGGGAGGGAACGTGTGTAGGGGGCGTAGCCACTATTGAGCACGTGTGGAGGAAGGGGTCTGATTTGATGAACCAGACTGGGAACCAGGAGGAGACCAGCTGCCGGCGACGTGGTGGGAGATATCCAAACATCCACGCTTGAAAGTGATCCACCAAATGAGACCGGAATCTGTGGACAGCTTCAGGGAGGGTGGGGATGGATCTGGCGATGGCATCCAAGACAATCGTGTGGATAGTCCACATGGCGATTGCAACCACCAGAGCACGAAGGGAGGGTGGGAGGGGGAGGCCATTGATGAAGCAAACATATCTCTTGACAGACTGAAGGGATGTGTTTGATCCTGGCCTAGCAGACGTTGGACTTCGCGCCATATTACTTTAGAGGTGGGACACTTCTCCAGGCGGTGAAACAGCGTTCCATACTGGCCACACACGACACAGGATGAGTGTAAAGCATTAGAGCGCTCAGCTGTATGATACACCCGCCTCAGGCAGCGCCACACATGGGAACGGACTTGAGGCTGCAACAGAGGATGGTGTGCGTATTTCCAGATAGTCTTCTGGGTCTCAGTGGAATAAGGGATGTCCATCATGTCCAGGTAGTCCACCCTGGATAGGACTTGGGGTCGAATGGGGATCACGCCATCATGGATGGGTAGCCCCTGTACCTCTTGTGTGAACTGAGGAGAGGGGCGGCCTCTTTGGGTTGTATGTCCACTAATACGAATTCTCCACCTCTGCGCTTCGCATGGAGAGTAGGATTCGTTTGTAGTGGGTTTTGGTCCCGTGAGGACCTGTGGCTGATGTGTGTGATGCGAGGTATTTCATCAGGGAGTGGGGGTTTGATGGATTGTTGAGGCCCAAGGCTCGGGAGAAGTTGGAGCGGGCTGCGCGGGACCAGTGTTGGGATAGGAGTGTAGGAGCAGTGACGGCCGCAATCCAGGTGCCTAGGATCTTGGCGGCATGGGCTTTGAAGTCAAGTAGGCCCATGCCACTATGATGATGAGGGCCAAACATGACCTCTAGCCGTACTGGTGGAGGGCGGCCTGACCAAAGCCAACCTTGCAGCAAAGCATACAGGGATTTGAAGAAGCTTGGGGAGAAGGGGATGGCGTGGGCTCCAAACCAGACTTTGGATAGGAGCATAGAGTTGGCAAGAACAACCCTGCCAGTGAGGGTAGTAGGGTGGGCTCTGAGAGAGGCGATTTGCTTCGTCACGTTGTCCAGTATATGGCCCTCCATTACTGCTGACGCGTATCCTCCTGCCTCCAACCACACGCCCAGATGGCGTACCGGTCCTATGGTAGGTCACGGCACAAAGGGGAGCACCAATGGAGCGTTGTGTTTTGAGTTAGTAAGGCGTGGACTTGGGTGAGCAGCTGGGCTGGGTTGGGAACTACTTGCTGGGGCCCAGCAGTTCTGAAACTGCCCAAGGAGGATGATTTCAGTTTTGGAGGCGTTCAGTGCCGCGTTGCTTACCCGGGAATATTCCTGGATGAGGGCTTCAAGCGCGCATGCATCTTTATTATTAGACACCCCCACCACGCAATCATCTGCAAATGCCATCATCTTGACTGGGGTTTGGCCTGGCACATGGACCCCAGTGAGTTGGGCATTCACATTTCACAGTGGTGGGTCAAGGCTGAAGTTGTATAAGAGTGGGCTCAGGGGGTCCCCTTGTCGCAAGCCCCTTTGAGGGCAGACTACTTCCATTAGGAAGCCAGGGCCACGTACAGCCATTGTTGCAGATTCCGTGAGCAGCATCACCCAGTTAATGAAGCGGGGAGGTAGGCGGAATTGTTGGAGGCAGGCCCTAAGGTATTCCCAGTTTACTCTATCATAGGCCTTTTGTTGGTCCAAGAATACAAGTGCCCCAGAGGCTGTGGACTGACACACATTAGCCACAGAGTACACGTTATCCCAAATTGACCTTCTGGGGATGAAACCGAATTGTTCTGGAGAGATGGTGGCAGATGCTACAGTCCCTAAACGGTTAGCCATGATTTTTGTTAAAATTTTGGTGTCTGTGTTTGTTAGAGAAATGGGGCGCCAGTTGGCTAAGTCTAGCCTATCCCCTTTCTTTTTTTTAGTACTAGATGGTATCCTATCCCCTTTCTTGAAGAGTGTGACTGTAAAAGCCTCATGTCCTCCTGGTAGGAGGCGCGTTACCAACAGGCTTTGGTTGAGTGAGGCTAGCAGCAATGAAGATATGTATTTAAAATATTTTTTGTAGAACTCATATGGAATGCCATCTGGGCCTGGGCATTTTTGGTTTGGCGCACCACGAATGGTAGTCCATAATTTGTTCGGAGTAATTAAATTCATTTTTTCCGGGTATCGGAAAATGGTGCAGATATGAGCTCTGTTGAGAAATTCCGCCATTTCGGCTGGCTGAATTGGTTCAGCTCGGTATACCTCAGAGTAATATCTTTGCATTTTGATTGCCACTTCAGCCAGTATGTCCACAATAGAATTATCCGATCTTCGCACCTGTGTGCAGGCCATGCTCTAGCGTGGTGCAAAATTTTTTTTGAAGAAGTATGCGGTGCACTTGTCACCTTTAGTGATGCGTGTGGCCCTGTATTGGACACAAACCCGATGTTTGTGTTGCCTTTCAAGTGCGTTGAGGTGGGCTGCTGCCTCCGCCCACTTCTGGCCCCATGCAGGGCTATATCCTGAGGCTGGAATGTTGGACTCCAAGTGGGCCAATTCCACCAGCGCACATGATATAACTGCTGATGTGGCTCGTGAGCGTCTGGATGAGAGATGGCAATAGTGGCGGATGGTGTCTTTTTTGAAAGTTGCCCATGTGGAAATGGGGTCCGCGCAAAATGGTGTAACAAACGATTTTGCCAAACTTGCCTCTTCCACCCACGTGGAAATTCCTGGAGATGCAAGCTCTGGGGGCGGATTTTGCACCAATGTGGGGCCTTTGCAACTGTGACGGGTAAGTGGCATGTTATCGAGACCAGTTGGTGGTCAGAGAATTCCATTTTCATTGTTTTGAAGTGGGAGATGTGGGGTTGGAATTTCGCCGGCGCTAGAATAAGGTCAATGCGGGTCATGGACCTTAATTGGCCGTTGTGTATGTGGGGATGCGTCATGTTTTTGAGCAGTGGGGCATGTCACAGCAGCACATCCATTAACCCAAGGGTGGCTTTTAGAACGCGTAGTTATACGTGACCCTGTGGGGCGTGGGGTGAGGGTGGCCACCGGTCCATTGGTGAGGTTAGCCAACAGTTCATGTTGCCAATTAGGAAAGAATTGGGGGGTAGCGGGAGGGATTTGACCAACGAGAAAAATTCCTGATGCTCTTGTGCACCGTTTGGGGCGTAAATGTTGACAATTATGTGTGCAACATTGGCCCATGAGAAGGTGACAACGAGCACTCAGTCATATAGGAATGTTTCTGAAGATGTAAATTTGAAAAAATTGTTTTTCTGAATTAGCACCCCACAGTGCTTCGACCAAAAGGATAGGGATGGTAGGAGCATTGTTTTCCAAGAATCCTCGGAACCTCATGGACAGTGGGTTTCCTGGATGGCCAGGATATCCACGGGTAAATTATTTTGTAAAAAACTCAGTTTCCTAGCCCAGGATGGGGAGGCCTTGAGTCCAGCAATATTCAGCGTCCCTAGAGTGAAGGTTTCCCCCATCGCACCTCAGGTGCGAGGGGGTGGGCCCCCTGGCCCACCAGCCTCTTCCAGGTCCCCACGGGCTTTCACAGCAGCGTGGGTATAAGCAGCAACGCTATCGGGGTTTTTGTTAATTTTTGCAGAAAGAGTCGCGTTGGCTTTGGCCTTCGCCTTTTGCTTTCCTGATGTCAGACAAATTTTTTGCGGTGCGGATAAGTTCTGTGCACCGTCGAGTGGGGCAAAAAAATTTTTTGGTTGGGATAGGTCCCAAGTCAGTTTCAACTGGGGCTTGGGTGCAGCGATTGGGTGAGATCGAATCTCCCATTGGATCCTCAGATTGAGTGGCCCATTCAACTTGGGCCTCCCAATCTGATTGGGTGATGGATTCCCGAGTTGCTTCTGCTGCGAAGGTCTCCATGTCCTCCTGGCGTTGTGAGTGTGGGATGGTGGTGGTGACCTTGGCCGCTTCCTTGGCCGCAGTCCTATGAGCCTGCTTAGCCTTCTTCCGCTCCTGCGGGGAGATGGGCTTTACCAATAGGTAGCAGCCTTGTGCTCCCCATGGGAAAGCCTCTTTGGTGCTTGCGGTTGGTTCGTAGTGCGCCTCTCCACTGGCCATGGCTGCCGAGGGGTGCTCTTGGAATGTAATGCCCTCTTTAATGGGGCACGCGTGTGCCTTATGGCCGAACGCATCACAGTGGGTGCAAATAGGGGGTGCGCTGTCCACGGTTACCCGGAATAGGTGGGTGGTGTGCCCTGCAATGTCAATAAAGGTGGAGTGCGGGATCTGGGTTAGGTCCTTCATGATCTCCTCAGTTGGGGTCAGAACTGCGATGGCTTTGCCGGTGCACAGGTGTGGCATCAGCGTACAATGTTGCATTTCAAAAGATTGTATTTCGCCATATATGGTGAGACCATCTTTCAGGTGTTGCTCCAAAATGTCACATTTTACCATAGTAGGCAAAAAGTCAAACGGGAGGAAAATTTGGTTTGATTTTGTCCATCTGGTGCTTTTAGTTTTGACGACCCATTGCCCTTCAGGGAGGTTGACCACTACGTGCACCGCTGCAGCCTCGTCTGCTGCTAATTTCCTTTCAAAACCTAGGTCCAGCAAACGCATGACATGGAGTGAGGTGCAACGTACACCGCAGTCGGGAAAATTTTGTGTACATCTTCACAAAATTTTTCCCATAGGGCCGTTTTTTGGATGTCCAGATACACATGGACTCTGAATTCCACCGACGAAAGTGGCTGGGAATGTGGCATGTTGATGTACTGGTTGCATCGTGCTTGCCACATGAGTATCTCCGGGGAAATTGTGACCGCCAGTTTTTTTAGATTTTTTTCTATTCCGCCAGATTCTCTGGGGCGTTTTTGAACGTTAGAGGCCGCGGGCCTTCCGCCTGCTCCTCTTGCCTTGCTTGCCCAACTGCTCCCAGACATGGGCGCAGACTAATCCCCTCTATGAGATTATCAAACTAGATTTAGTCTTGAATTGAATGGGTTGCAAAAGTGTTTGCAACGAGAAAGAAAAGTTCCTTTAACTTAAATAATTAGAAATCAAATCTATCTACTAAGGTGCAAAGTTATGAGCTGGTGGCCAATTAAAAACCTTTGGAAGAGAATAGTGACACCAAAATTTGTAATTTTTTCTTATTAATAGCTAAGCTAAAGATTTAGGAGTGGTATTAGCACCTGTGTTTGTTTAGTTAAGCCTTGAATTTAATAACTATTTTAATACAAATTATTTTATATTTTAACCTCCATGAGTTATAAAATGCAAGCTTACCTCAATTTATCCTAGTGTTTTATTGATCCTATTCACAAGAAACTTCAACTGTTGATAAGAAAATCTCCAGATTATTTCTAACTACTCACATAAGTGCACCAAGAATCCGTGTTAAAATGGAAACAAAACATCAATTATGTAAGACCATGGCTTTTAATCTCAAACTATGCTAACAGGATGGCAGTCTATGATATAATTCCTAGGCATGCCAGGGATATAGACACTATTTGTATATGCCCAAGCTCCTAAAATACTTTCAGGGCGTGGTTGGATCTGGAAATTCAGGTAATGATCTATTATATTGGGGATCTATGCTGCCAGGTAAATTTGAAAGGATGAGATGATTTTAGATACCACAGAACTTTTTATTTTTAAGTGTTGTGCATTTCTACCCCTGTAGAATCTAAGAAATTCAAATAAGAAGCGTGGGCGTTATGCAATCCTTTGAGTTGATTTTTTTAATTTTTCTTGGATGGCTTGAGTGGCTAAAGTGGGACTCATGAGGTAAGATTCACCCGCTCTTTTCCTGCTTTAGTCTTTATCTTGGTTGGAACGTTAGTTAGATGGTTGGTGACTGCTTGCGGTGTTGGTGCTGGAAGGTGTTCCCTTACTGGGTTACACCTTTTTGAAGATCCTCAATTATGCTCAAAAAAGTTAGTAGTGAGGGTGGGTAGGATGGTAAGATCTCTTAGGGGAAAGGCTGTACTAGGTGTCCATCAACTATATGAGCAAAGTCTTTTTGAACTAAGTATCAACCTGAGGCTTGAGCCCTTTATTTGATCTGAGGGATGGTTATTCAATATAGGCTGAGGGTTTTTCCTCAGGGCTTGGACTTCTGAAAAGCTTAATGTGGTAATTGGAGTCACATGTAAATTAGACTGTTAGAACTACAAAAAATCCAGTAAGTATTTATAATATGCTGCTATACAAATTGATAGCTTAAATCCTTACAGGACTCAATAGAGGCTCAATTTTGTGAACTTAGAAAAGTACTTTTATTGTGTACCAATATAAAAATTTGTAGATATAAGCATAACAAGTATTAACTTAAATTATGTCAAATTACTACCCGCAGGCCTTCATGGTCATAAATTTATAATATTATCTAAATTACTTAACTAATTGTATTAAGCATTTTTCTCACACCTTTCAATGCTTAAGCTACTTCACCTTTTTAGAAATTATCCTCAGACATGGATGCTTGATGTTTATACTGTCATACAAGGAGTTAATTTGCTTAATTGTTGTGGCGATAGGATTGCAGAGGGCAGTTGTTTCTCTGAAGCATACCAGTATGTATGGATAAATTTGTACCGCTGAGGTGTGATAAGTTGGGAGAGCTGGATAACCCAGTGAAAGGATCTAGTGAACTTGGAAATTTTTCTTAATAGGTGCTGAGTGACCTATTTTAATCACATTGGTAAATCTTTATGTCAACATCTGGGACAGAGCTTCTGAAAAGTATAAAAACTCAAATAAAGAACAAATCAAATATTGAGGTAAAAACGTAACTTATCTATCTAAAAGGAACAAATATTTATAGGTTTTGGTTTCACCCTTTTCATTCAGGGTAACAATGGCCTTTACTGGCAGCTCTTCTGCACACTGAACTTGATCAGGTGAGGGATGCCAGCAGGCTTTCTTTTGACCACTTTGTCAGACTTTGAGGGATAGGACTCTACTGAGATTGGTTGATTTTTAGTTGGCATTTTAGTAATAGAAAGTCCGGATCAATTGAAGATTGAGCCAAGTCATATCACCTTATTGCAGGTCAAATTAACAACGCCCCCCTCAAGAATTTTCCAAGGGAAATAATATTTATGCAGAAACGGCTGTGCACATGATTGATAACAGTGTTAGTATCAGAGCCGCAGTAGAGTATTCTTACCCCTTCTGCATATTACCCAATAGGGGTCAGACCAAGTAGTGGCAAGTTCATGATTTCTATCCCCAGGGAGATGGTGGTAGAATCAAGAATAGATCTCCCAAAGAATACTCAGGAAGAACAAGCTGTCGCTGATTAGCTTGTCAACCTTCTTTAAAGTTAGTATTTTTTACAAATTCAGTAGCCATAGACTGGATTCATATGATATCATCAGTTAGTAGTCGTAGGGTAAGCTCTATTTTGTTTAAATTAGCCTCCTCAAGGATAGGGTGAAAGCTAGATGGCAACAGCGGTTTGTGACTATATAAAGCTTGTGATGGAGACATGAAATTCTATGGTAGTCTACTGATAGGCTAACAAGACGCTAGGGAGAAAATTGTTTGAATGCACTATATTTGCGCAGGGCTAACTTTTTATGATAGAAATTAAAATGCCATTGTAGCGTTTGACAGTGACGTTGGTGGCTGGATGATAAGGCGTTGTGAAAAAAATTCTTTATGCTAAGAAGAAAGGCAATCCTTGAATTATGAAAGAGATAAAATTAGTGTCATTCTATGACAAGGGTAATTGTGGGAAATCATGTCTGGCAAATACTTGTTGGTACAAGAAAAGAACTGTAGCTCTCACAGTGGCGTTAGGCACAGAAGTGGCCTCTGCCTACTTGGTTAGGTGGTTGATGGAAAGATTAATACATCAATGGCCATAGACAACTACATGCAACAGTACTACGATGGTAATACTAAGGTATCAAATGCAGTCCCAGGAGCCTCAAGCTCAAATTTAAAGCGTGAATTAAATTTATCATGAGAGCGACATGTCAGGCGAGTTTATAAGAACGTCAAAAATGGACTCGGCCATATTCTCCTAATAACACTTGGTTTTTAACCATTTAAGGCTTTTCTAATAGCCCTGTGCCCAGAGTTTTATGGGCCTCCATAATAGTTTCTGTGAGAAGCAAAGCTTAAAAGGTAGGGTAAGAAGGAGGCGCTAACATGTTTGACCTACATCTCATCTACAACTTGGGTATTAGCAGCCATCTCCTTCAGCTGGGATTGCACATCTGATGAATCTTGGGTCCATAAGCTAGGATGAGGGAGAAGATCATAAAGCTGATTCTCTTTGAAAATATTGATATGTAGATTATGGAGGTGAGACAGTCCATCCACATTTTGGTGTATGGCTCCAGCTCAGTAAACTATAGAAAAATCATAATTTTGTATCCTGAGGGCCCAGGAGGCCAACTTCCCACCAGAAACCTTCATTTTACACAGCCAGCGAAGGGAAGCATGAGTTGTGATAATGGTAAATTTAAAGCTATACAGGCAGGGGAAGAAGCGTTTTATAGCGAGAAAAACTGCAAGGCGTTCACATTCAGTTATGTAGTAATTCCTTTTGGCTCAGGCCAACATCTTGCTAAAATAAGTGATGGATGGTCAACTTGGTCAGCATCTAACTGAGATAAGATGGCGCCCACAGCTGTGTCACTGGCATTAGAAAAAAGAACTAATATTTGATCATATGTAAGATGTGTTAAAATAGGTGCAGATAAGACAATGCTTAATAAGTCAAAGGACTGTTGTTGTTCAGGGCCTCAGAAGAAGGGCACACTTTATGCAGAAGCTGAACTAAAGGTTTGATGAGATAAGTAAAATAAGATAAAACTGATGATAATAGCCCACCATTCCAAGAAAGATTTGGATATTGTGCAAATTTTTAGGAGAGGACATGCGTTCAATTGCAGATACCTTGTCTGGGATTTGTAGTAAACCTTGCTGCATCACCTTATGCCCTAGAAATTTCATCTCTTATTAAACGAATATACATTTAGGAGGTCTTTATTTCAAAGAAGCTTCATGAAACATATGAGATACCTGGTATATGTGATCAAGATGAGCTTTAAGGTTCTGAAAAAATGGTGACATTATCTAAGTAAATGAGCATGCATATGAGCTTAAGGTCCTTAAACAACTGGTCCATAGCCTTCTTGAAAATATTAGGAGCATTACATAACCCCTGCAGTATATAATTGGGCTCAAACAACCCTTTATCAGAGATGAGAGCACACTTCACGTGATCCTTGGCAGAAAGTTTAATCTGCCAATAGCCACTGGCTAGGTCCATCGTAGAAAAATATTGAGAGCTAGCCACAGATCATAAGGAGTCATCAATATGAGGTAAATGGTAGCTGTCCTTACAAGTGATAGTATGATTGTCAATAATCATTATTATGTCATGGTGGCTTCCATCTTTCTTTTTTAACAATAGCAGAGGAGAGGACCAAAGGATAAGCAAAGGTTGAATGAGTCCAGCATCAAGTAATTGTTTAAATTTAAAAGCTAATTAAGCTCCATAATTTTTTTGATTTTTGATAGGGATGAGATCAGAAGTAGCTGAGTCACCAGTATCAACTTGATGTTGTAGCCCTTTATATGTCCATAATCATGGGGCCAGAGGAAAAAATATCATGATACTACTCAATTAAATCTTCACCTGTCACTTTTTGTTTGGCGGATTCATTGGACCTGATTTTCATGGTCATTATGGCAACAACATGAGGTTTCTCTTATCAAAAGCCACATAGTCCCAGCATTGCATCACACCACATGGGCATAGTGCAGAAGACAAATGTAAGCAATATGGTGATGTGGTAAAAAATTTCTAGGGACTGATTAAGATTAGCTAAAAGGACAGTGACAGTGTTTAAATAGGCCAGGTCAAAACTCCTGAACAAGAGAGAAGTTTAAATAAGGAAGGGTTAACTAGCTTACAAATTTTTAGCAAGTGTTTAGGAAAGGGACCAACCGATTTTTGGTGTTCACTAATACCTGAGCCTGAGTTGGTATATTGATGGCGTGAATGGAATATAAAGACATCTTCTTAATCAAACATTGAAGTGGCAAGTTTTCTTTGGGCCCTAAAACACAATTTGTCTAAGCAATTGAAAGAGGCAGATGACTCAAGCAAATATGCTTGCAGTTCTGTTTCCCTTTTTCCTTAGAGAAGCATTTAAATTAAGTGAACTCTGTATCCAAGTATGGAAATCAATGATCTTAAAGTTTTGAATGGTTCATGCTCCATAAGGAATTTGATGCCTGATGAGAGTCATAGCTATTATTATCTAATACTATGCCATGATGGAGACCTTTAGGACACCTAATTTCAGGGGTAAGTGAGATTAGGCACCTTTAGAACGGGTGTAAGTGGTACCAGCCATTCCATACTATAAAGAGGGTTTAAGGTCAGGCTGAAAATAATTTTCCCTATTAGTCAAAAAGAGATGATATTAGTAGGGAAATTAGAGTTGACAATAGCAAAAACATTCACTTTGTGGACTACTGCTTCAATTCAGGTTAAAATCGCTTCCCGCTGAGATGGGATAGAATATATAGTCATAGAGGCAGACTTAGGAATAATAAAAGAGGAAATATCATCAGGTTTATTTTTACTAAAATCTCAATGAAATTTATTCTTCAGGATCACTATAACCATTAAGGTCAGCAGAAGCAGTATGGATGGATCAGTCATGAGACACATTTGAGTCAACAGCATAGGGAGCCTCTTTCACTATTCTGACCCCTCTTTTGCTTTTTTGTCAGTCATTTTTGTATAGCAATGTTGACTATAATTGTTTAGACATCCTCAGTAGGTGCAGTTAGGTCAATTCTGCTCTTTCCAGGCTCAACACCATTAACCACATGAATGTAAGGATGAGAAGCTGATGTAGAAGCAGGAGCAGCAGAAATAACAGAAGCAGGAATCATGAGGAGTGCCTCCTTGATATTGTGAATAGAAGTAAAGTTTTGTTTCACCAAAATCATGTGAAGATGAAGCTTTGGATTGAATCAAATGTGGATAAGACAGCAACAATTGCATCATCGAGTGTAATTTAATTTTAAGTCACACTCTCTTTCTGCTTGGCGTAACTTTCCATTTAAATTACACAAATTAACAAGAAAGTAAATTTTGATCACCTGTTGTAGTTTTACTCTGATGTCATTGGATTCTCCGCCGGCTGCTCCAGTGTGGGGCAGTGGCAAAACTCTACCTGCCATTTTCCATCCAGCAGGAAAATGCGGTTGGACTGGCTCGCCCAGTCATTCCAAACCCATGGGATAATTCGTTCCTCCCAAGGATCTTGACGCCCACCTTGCTCATACCCAAGCGGTACCTCACTACCCCCTGGTGCTCCCCTGGAGCAACATGCATTATGGCCTAAGGGTTGACTATGGAAAAATATTCCCATATTATGACTAAGCCATTATCAAAATGGCACAGGCAGTGATGACACCCACCAGATCAATAGATTTCTGCCCCTATGAGGGTTATTTTGACCTCAGCTTCACAGGTGAAGCTGACGCTGCCTTGCAGCAACTGTGCCCCTGGTATTCCAGGGTACCCTCTTCCCACAATTTGGACCTGGCTCACAGATAATTACTTTGGTGGTCCAGTTTGCTGGTTTGCCCACCCACCTCCCCCTGAAGTGCTCCACCAGGAGCTGATGGACGGTTTGGTAGCCTATGGCTCTAACCCCATCTTTCAAGTTGTGGTCCCAAATGAGGCCACACAACTCGGTGGGCCTTGGGCGTAAGCCACAATCAGCCCTGAATTTAGTAAAATCGCTTTGTCAAATCCCCCTCGCACTGTTATTCCTTCAGTCCCTGACCATCCATTTGGGCATGCGTCAAGGGCTGGTGGATGATCTGCCCATCCTGTTTCAAGTTAGACCACTTGAAATGCAAGTACCCCTCCTTAGAAACTTCCAATGGATTGGATTACTCATCCATTGACTTCCAATATGCCACCCCACCCTGCACAAGTTCTGGCATGGGGTATGATCCTACCTCCCCCCCCAAAAAAAATCTGAGTCTGCAGCTACACCTGCAGCCACCAATCAGCCTCCTCCTCGCCCCAGTGCCACACATGATTCCTCCAATCAATCATTGGATTGGACCCCAGTTTGATCCCATGCTACCTCCAATGAATCAACCAAACCGCAACCATATGTTGATTCCCCAATTCAATTCAACCAGAACCCATGGGAATTATTGGCTGAAATTCATGAATCAGGTAAGAACATTGAAGAATCATCTCTGAGAATTAAGCGGTACATTAATGCAGCTTGGAAACCAGATATACCCCTCATCTATATGCCCCACAGCCAGATGCCAAATCATTCTACAGCAACCACAAGCTTTCAGTAGAAGCAACTGCCACACCAGATTGTCATCCCCTCCACAAAGCTGCTGCTAAATCAGTGGCAATGCCCACAGGAGGTATTCCCCCTCCTGTTATCCCCTCAACCCTCACCCCAAAAGTAAAACCACAATCAATTAGTTACACAATGATGTCAATGAAGCTATCCAGAACGTGTCTTAACAGTAGCATGGAATCCTAAAACAAAGATTACCTGAACCAATATCGCCACATTTGAAACTTTTCTCTCTCATTGCAATCACTTTTGCAACTTATTCAATTCAAGTCTGATTCTAGTTTGATAATATCACAGAGGAGATTAGTCTGCGCCCATGTCAGGGAGCAGTTGGGCAAGCAAGGCAAGAGGAGCAGGTGGAAGGCCCACAGCCTCAAATGTTCGAAAACGCCGAGAGAAACTGGCGGAATAAAAAAAAATTAAAAAAACTGGCAGTTACTATTTCCCCAGAAATCCTCGCTTGGCAAGCATGATGCAACCAGTACATCAACACGCCACACTCCCAACCACTCTCATCAGTGGAATATGGAGTCCGTGTGTTTCTGGACATCCAACAAACAGATTTATTGGAAAAGTTTTGTGGAGATGTGCACACTTTTTTCCCGACCACAGTGTATGTCACACCTGACTCCATGTCACATGGTTGGCTGGACCTCGGTTTCAAAAACAAGGAAGCAGCAGATGAGGCTGCTGCGGTGCGCATAGTGATTGACTTCCCCAAAGGGCAATGGGTCAGCAAAACTAAATGCACCAGATGGACAAAATACAACCAAATTCTCCTCACGTTTGACTTTTTGCCTACTACAGTAGAACGTGCCATTTTGGAGCAACACCTGAAAGCTGGTCTCACCGTTTATGGTGATATATAATCTTTTGAGATGCAACGCTTTACACTGATGCCACACCTGTGCACTGGCAAAGCCATCGCAGTTCTGACCCCAACCGAGGAGATCGTGAAGGACCTAATCCAGATCCCACATTCCACATATATCAATAATGAAGGGCATACCACCCACCCTTTCTGTCTAACCATGGACAGCGCACCCCCCATCTGCACCCACTGTGACGTGTTCAGCCATAAGGCACATGCATGCCCTACCAAGGAGGGCATCACAATCCAAGAGCACCCCTCAGCGGCCATGGCCAATGGAGAGGCGCATTATGAACCAACCGCAAGCACCAAAGAGGCTTTCCCATGGGGAGCACAAGGTTGCTACCTACTGGTAAAACCTATTTCCCCACAAGAGCGGAAGAAGGCCAAGAAGGCCCGCAGGGCCGCGGCCAAGGAAGCAGCCAAAGTCACCACCGCTATCCCACACTCCCAACGCCAGGAGGACATTGAGACCTTTGCGGTGGAAGCAACTCAGGAATCCATCAACCAATCAGATTGGGAAGCCCATGTTGATTGGGCCACCCAATCTGAGGATCCGATGGGTGACTCAATCTCACCCAATCTTTGCAACCAAGCTCCAGTTGAAACTGACTTGGGGGCTAACCTAACTGAAAACTTTTTTTGACCCACTCGTAGGTGCACTGAACTCATCTGCACTGCAAAAAATTCGTCCAACTTCAGGTAAAAAAAAGTGAAGGTAAGAGCCAAACAAACCTTTCTGCTAAAATCAACAAAACTACTGATAGCGTTGCTGAAAAGACCTGTGCTGCCGTGAAGGCCTGTGGGGATCTAGAGGAGGCTAGTGGGCCCGGGTGCCCACCCCCTCACACCTAAGGTGCCTTGGGGGAAACCTTCACTTTAGGGATGTTGAATATCGCCGGACTCAAGGCCTCACTGTCCCAGGCTAGGAAACTGAGTTTTTAACAAAAAAATTTACCCATGGATATCCTGGCCATCCAGGAGTCCCACTGTCTACGAGGTTCTGAGGATGCTTGGAAAACCATGCTCCTTGCATCCCTATCCTTTTGGTCAGAGCACTGTGGGGTGCTAGTTCAGAAAAACAAATTTTTTTAAAATTTTTATTGTCAGAATCCTTCCTAAATGGCCGAGTCCTTGTTGTCACTTTCTCATGGGCCGACATGGCACATGCTATTGTCAACATCTATGCCCTAACCTATGCATGAGAGCAGCGAGAATTTTTCTCATCAGTAAAATCCCTCCCACTACCCCCAGACCCTTTCATAGTCGGTGACATGAACTGTTAGCTAAACACACCCACAGACCGTTGGCCTTCCTCCTCCCACGTCACCCAGGGTCATGTAGAACATCACATTCTTAAGGCCACCCTTGGGTTAATGGATGCTCTGCCATGGTGAGCCCCACGGCTCTAAATCATGACGCGCCCCCATGTCCACAACGGCCAATTAAGGTCCATGACCCGCATTGACCTTATCCTTACACTGGCGAAATTCCATCCCCACATTTCCCACTTCAAGACAACAAAAATTGAATTCTCCAACCACCAACTGGTCTCAATAACCTACCACCTACCTGTCACAGTAGCTAAGGCCCCACATTGGTGTGAACTCCGCCCCCCCAAACTTGCGTTGCCAGGATTTTCCACTTGGGTGGAATCAGCAACTTTGGCAAAAGAGTTTGTTGCACTATTTTGCGCGGACCCCATCTCCACATGGGCAGCCTTCAAAGAGGATACCATCTGATACTCTCGCCACCTCTCCTCCTGACGCTCACGAGCCACATTGGCCATCATCTCGCACCTCTGGCAGAGTTGGACACCTGGAGTCCAACATCCCAGCCACAGGATACAGCCCTGCATGGGGCCGGAAGTGGGTGGAGGCAGCTGCCCATCTCAGTGCACTTGAAAGGCAACACAAACATTGGGTTTATGTTCAGTACAGGGCCAAACGCGTTACAGAGGGCAACAATTGCACAACATATTTTTTCAAAAAAATTTGCACTACGCCAGAGCGTGGCCTGCACACAGGTGCAAAATTAGATAATTCCATCACGGATACTTCAGCTGAAGTGGCAATTGAAACACAAAAGTATTACTACAAGTTATACTGATCCAATCCAATTCAGCCGGCTGAAGTGGCGGAATTTCTTAACTGAACACACATCTGCACTGTTTCCCAATACCCAGATATAATGAATTTGATTATCCGAATGAATTATGGACAGCCATCCACGGTGCACCAAACTGGAAATGCCCAGGCCCAGATGGCATTCCATATGAATTCTATAAAAGTACTTCAAATATATATCCCCACTACTGCTTGCCTCACTTAACCAGAGCCTTCTGGAAACGCGCCTCCTACCAGGAGGACAAGAGGCCTTCACTGTCACACTCTTCAAGAAAGGGGACAAGCTAGACTTAGCCAACTGGTGCCCCATTTCTTTAACTAACACAGATACAAAAATTTTAACAAAAATCATGGCTAACTTTTTAGTGATTGTAGCATTTGCCACCATCTCCCCAGAAAAATTCGGTTTCATACCCAGAAGGTCGATTTGGGACAACGTACACTCTGTGGCTAATGCATGCCAGTCCACAGCCTCTGGGGCCCTTGTATTCTAGGACCAACAGAAGGCCTATGATAGAGTAAACTGGGAATACCTCAATGCCTATCTCCATCAATTCCACATACCCCCTCGCTTCATTAACTGGGTGATGCTGCTCATGGAATCTGCAACAATGGCAGTACGTGGCCCTGGCTTCCTAACGGAAGTAGTCTGCCCTCAAAGGGGCTTGCGACAAGGGGACCCCCTTAGCCCACTCTTATACAACTTCAGCCTTGACCCACTACTTCAAAACGTGAATGCCCAACTCACTGGGGTCCATGTGCTAGGCCAAGCCCCAATTAAGACGATGGAGTTTGCAGATGATTGTGTAGTTGGGGTGTCTAATAATAAAGATGCACGCGCACTTGAAGCTCTCATCCTAGAGTATTCCTGGGTAAGTAACGCTGTACTGAACGCTTCCAAGACTGAAATCATCCTCCTTGGTTGGTAGCAAACCTGCTGGGCCCCTGCGACCAGAGCCCAGCCCATCTGCTCGCACAGGTGCTCGCCCTCTCAGCTCACCCCACACCGCCCCACTGGTGCTCCCCTTCGTGCCACGCCCTACCATAGGGCCAGTCCGCCATCTGGGCGTGTGGGTGGAGGCAGGCGGGTATGCATCAGCAGTAATGGAGAGTCATATTCTAGACAACGTGATAAAGCGCATCGTTTCCCTCAGAGCCCACCCTACTTCCCTTACTGGCAGGGTTGTTTTATCCAACTCTATGCTCCTCTCCAAAGTCTGGTTTGGAGCCCACGCCATCCCCTTCTCCCCAAGCTTTTTCGGATCCTTGTATGCCCTGCTGCAAGGATGGCTTTGGTCAGGCCTCCCACCACCAGTACGGCTGGAGGTCATGTTTGGCCCTCATCATCATGGTGGCATGGGCCTGCTCAACTTCAAAGCCCATGCTTCCAAGATCCTGGGCACCTGGATAGCGGCCGTCACCGCCCCTATGCTCCCCTCCCAACACTGGTCCTGCGCGGCCTGCTCCAACTTCTCCCGCGCCTTGGGCCTCAACAATCCATCAAACCCTCACTCCCTGATGAAATACCTGGCTTCACGCCCATCGGCCACAGGTCCTCACGGGACTAAAACCCACTACAAACGAATCCTCCTCTCCATGCGGAGTGCTGAGTGGAGAATACGTATTAGTGGACACACAGCCCAGAGAGGCCGCCCCTCTCCTCAGTTTACACAAGAGGTACAGGGGCTACCCATCCAAGATGGCGTGATCCCCACACGGCCCCATGTCATATTCAGGGTGGACTACCTGGACATGATGGACATCTCTTACTCCATTGAGACCCAAGAAAATATTTGGAAATAAGCACACGACCCTCTGTTGCAGCCTCAAATCCGTTCACATGTGTGGCGCTGCCTGAGGCGGGTGTATCGTACAGCTGAGCACTCTAACGCTTTACACTCATCCTGTGTCGTGTATGGCCAGTATGGAACGCTGTTCCACCGCCTGGAGAAGTGTCCTACCTCTAAAGTGATATGGCGCAAAGTTCAACGTCTGCTGGGCCAGGATCAAACACATCCCTTCAGTCTGTCAAGAGATATGTTTGCTCCATCAATGGCCTCCCCCCTTCCACCCTCCCTCTGTGCTCTGGTGGTTGCAATCGCCATGTGGACTATCCACACGATTGTCTTGGACGCCATCGCAGGCTCCACCCCCACCCTCCCAGAAGCTGTCCACAGATTCCAGTCTCATTTGGTGGACCACTTTCAGGTGTGGATGTTTGGATACCTCCCACCGCGTTGCTGACAGCTGGTCTCCTCCTGGTTCCCAATTTGGTTCATCAAATCAGATCCTTTCCTCCACACATGTTCAATTGTGGCTACGGCCCCTTCACACGTTCTCTCCCCCTCCCCATAAGTGGCGTTCCCGCTGTCAACAAGAGATAGCATCGCTTCTCTGGGGTTCCTTCCCTGTTACTAAGTTTTGTCTCTTTTGGGTTGACATTCGGAAGTGTCCATCCCCTGGTCAGCCTTCCTCACAATAAATTCAAATATTGACACATTTGTTAAACTCCCAGATGCCCGCATCAAAGCCAAAATAGCTTTAGCTGAATATATCAGTGCCATTTTCCTAGCTGGCAATTTCTATGAAATACCAATCATTAGCAATATTGAACCATATGCCACTGATGCCCTGAAACCCTTACTGCCCACCTTAACACGTACCCTACGCTGGAAGGAGGAAGCTGCTGCTGAAGATGAGCCCCCTGATCCCCTAACCTTCCGCCATGGAGGGATAAGAGGCTTTCACTGCCCACCTAGTTGGTTGTTTAGTTCAAAGTGTTTCATTCAATCCGCTCATTTGGGCGTTTTGTCTAAACCAATTAGTTATGTTAGCTTTTAGTTTAAATTATCAGTATTGGTAATGTCCGTCCCCTGGTCGGCTTCCTTGAATAAATATCAATTGTTAGTCACCAAAGTCTGAGCTTCAAAGTAGTTATGGGGTGCAAACTCATAGGATGGTTTTTTGCGTCTTAGTTTTATAAACATAAATGATTGCTTCTGGTTTGCCAAGGTAAGGTTGCTAGCAAATTCATTGAAAGTGTAGCTTAACTTCATCCCAAGTACTGCACTACATCAGGTGGAGTACCAATAATTCTTTAGCAGATCTAATAAGACAAGAGTGTAAGTATATAACATTGTGACGGTCAGAAGCTTCCTTCATCACACTTTTAAGAATATGGATAAAATAAACAATATTACCCTATCCAGCAGTGAACTTGTCTTTAAAAGAAGGTTTAAAATTAAAGCTCCCAGGAGCTGAGATAAGGTTAACACCTACTAGGCTAGCATGATCAATTTTGGATACTTCATACTTGGAGGAAGTCAAAAAAATTTTGATGTTAATTAGCTTGTTAGAAAACCATTCAAATCATCCTGAAGGACCCCAATTTGGGTAATCAGCGAATTGGTAGAAGCTTTTTGTTGGAGTTAACTTTATAATGACTCTATATTAGTATGTTGGCTTCAAATTAGGGATCAGATCTCTAGGTTATCTTGCTCATATCTAATTTACTCTATAAAGGTTTAAATATAAGGCAATGGAATCAAAATGGTGATAGGAATTATCTAACCCTAATATGATAGCATAAATGATAAGGCTTAGATAGATAGGTTCTCTTTTGCTGTGTAATATGCAGCTTAAAATGATACCATCAACATCTTGCTCCAGAGTGCAAACACAATTGCTTTATTAAAAATTTACTAAATGGGAAGGTAATTGCACTGTTGGTCCAAAAGCCTGTAGGTCTTGGGTGCCAGTGGCTCAGGTTGACTTAATGGATCAGATTATCCAGGAGGACCAGGTGGCCTGGGAGACCAGGTAGCCCAAAACCTGGCAGACCAGGAGGCCTGTAGTCCCCATCACTACCAGGGGGCTATCGCTTCTTCAGGTCTAAAATCCCCTTTCCTCCAGGGGGAAAGGTGGACCAGCGGAGCCAGGAGGACCCAGAGTTTCTTGTAATCCCAGGGCATTGACCACTTATTGAAGTAACAACTTAAGTTTGAGTTATTTGCCCTGAAGTATGCTTGTTAAACGCATTAAGCTGACCTATAAGGTTGGAGAGGGATTGTTGTAGTTGATTCTCAATATAAGTGGTAGTTTTAGTAAATTGAGTAGCAACTTCTACGCATAAAAGGCAAGCAACTCCCATTTTGAGTTAGAAGAGTTGATTTAGGATATAAATAAGTTTCTAGTCATTTTTTTAGAAATTTTTTGAAAATGTTGCATGCCACAGAGGTAGCTGAGTTTTATAACTAAGAGATAAGAGTGTAGCTCCTGTGACAAAGTAAACTGTCTCAGTATTTCTTGATGGTCAATTCCCATCATTTGAAGTAAATGATGGATGTGGGGTGTACAAAATGGCGTAAGTTTTGCTCAGTGCGAGATACTACCACCTTGGAGCTGAATAAGATGGCAGACTCATACAGAGCAAACATTTTACTAGGAACAGTAAGCTCTTGGTTTTAATGGGAGCTATAACCAGGATTAAAAGCACCTAGTAATGAATGATTATTAGTATAGGCCACATATGTTAGCCAAAACTGAAAAAGTTTGGAATTTAGGAGTAGGAATGAAATATTGATGTAGCATGGAATTGTACTTGGGTAGGTTCAACGTTTTCAGGATTGTAATTTCATTTTTATTAACTCATTGAGTTAAAAATAATATTTTGGTAAGAGGCTAAGGGGTCTTGGTTAGGTTCATCCATTGTGAATATGTTTATCAAGTGAATAACTTAGGAGAGCATCAGGCAGAGAGCACCAATTTTTTGTGGGAATAGGGTTGCTGAGGGCAGTCATTCCTCCAAAGCGTTAGGATAGATGGATAAAATTTGTCTTGCTGAGGTGAGATAAGCAGGGAGGACCAAAAAGCCCCAGTAGAAGGATATGTTGAACTTAATTAAGCTTCTTAATAGATGTTAAGTACCTATTGTATTCAACTGATAAGTTGTTATGTCTACATCTTGTCAAAACTGCTTAAAAGGCTCAAAAAACTCAAATAAAGAATAAATAAAAAGAAGGAGGTAAAAATGTAACTTTATTAAACTAAAAGGAGTAAATATTTATAGGTTATTTTTCATCCTGTTTTTTTCAGGATAACGATGGCCTCCACTGGCAAGATCTTCTGTCCCCTGAGCAAGGTCAGGTGAGGGATTGACATCAGGTTTTCCTATAATAAATTTTCCAGACTTTGAGGGATAGGACTCTACTGAGATTGGTTGATCTTTAACAACAATATGTATTAGAAAAAATAAGATCAATTAAAGAATGAGCTAAATCATATCACCTTATTGCAGGTCAAAACCCAACAAATGAAAAAGTTTAGAGAAAAATGTCTTAGCCAATCAAATATTTTCTGTCCATAATAACTTTTTTATCAGATGATAGATTAATCTAGTAGATCTTTTGTGTATATAATAATAAGATAAAACTCTTGCTTTCTATATGCAATGCTTTTCTTCCAGTGCATAATAGATGCATAGAAAATATTTACTAAATCACAAAAAGACATTACTTTAAAAGCTCTGAATGTACAATATCCTTTATTTTCAAGTATTGTCTTACTCACTGGGGACGTTGTTAGATTCTGGTGGTTGACCCAAAAATAAACAATTAACAACCAACAGAATAGGCCGATTATCCTTCCAATACTTGAGCTAATACTCTAATTTTCACCCTAAAACCTATTGCAATTATATGTCTTGGGCCAATTATCTAAACATCAATTCAATTCAATTATTCTATCAAAATCTTGGGCTGAATACACTTGCACATTCAGGCCAACTATCACTGAAATAAACCTTATTAACTTTCCTGACTAATCAGAAACAATATCAATATTCACCATAAGAGATTATATAGGGATTGACCCAAATATAACGTCTAAAAATCCCATGGACCATAAGTTGTAAAAAATGTAATTTATCTCCCACCCTAGGGCAAAATTCATATGTCAAACCTCATAATTGGAACAATAGAACTTTCACATTGTCAGAATTTGTACTGAATCTGATAATAAATTTGGAAAGTTTCTTTGAAGCTCACTTAAAAGGTTGGACAATTGTGGATTTCGCACTGAAATCCAATATATGAATAATTGAAGAGGACTTAACCTTTATTAGAGGTTCAGAGGTCCTATTAAATCCCTAGTATTGGAACTTAACCAGTTGGCAATGGTTCAGAGGTTCCTGCAGGCTAAATATAACAATTGTTGGATTTCACACTGAAATCCAAATATAAATATTCCAAATGAACTTCTAAGAGTAGATAATACTGCAAGGAAAGATAGTTTATTATAAAAACATTTAGTACTATTTCTAGTACTTGGGAAGTATAATAGATGGAGGTTAAATAAAATATCAAGGTTAATATAAATTAAAGATCAGATAGATCAGGATAATCAGGAATAATTCAAGTCTTGCATCAAGCTCGCTTAATCCTATCAGTGGATCACTTAAAGAGTAATACAGATTCATTAACTGATTTTTTAGTTCATAAATCCAGTGTAATTAATGGGGATTGCTTGTTGCTTCATATAATCTTAGACCTAATATAATATAGGTCTAATATTATAGTGAATTATTAAAGATTATTAGTATTAACTATAACTGAATTATTAACACCTAGTCGAGGCTTCACCCTCAATAGGGGAAATCCTGACACACATGGACCGCCCAAATGGGAGTACCTAGTGCTATCAAGATAGAGGCCTTCTGACCTCCTGATTAGGGGTATGTCATTTACTTCAATCGATGCAAGAATTTCACAGAAGATGCATATAATCAGCAGTATGATGAAACTTAAATAAAGAGAATCCTAGGACAAATTTTCACGTTCTTATTAAAATTTTGTCCCTGAAAGCCCCCCAAATATGAGAGTATTTTGCCACCAAAAAACCTAGCAATAGGTCATAGTTTTATCAGTTCAGGGCAAAAATGAGGCGGAAAATAATATGTGGATATTGTGTGCTCAAAATGTGGCTAGGAGACGCCCTAGAGATATAAATACCAGCACCTGGCCTAATGAATAAGCATCAAGTATTTAGTCTAAATAAAGATCTAATTTATGTAATCTTTTCTGGCTTTTCCTTTGAAGTCTCTTTTGAAGAGTGTTGACAAGCTGGAATCTCAGAATTCACAGTTTGCAACTTTGACTGCCTCAGAAGTTCTTAAATACAAAGGGAAAATTGAGCTCAAAATTGACCAGAAGTGCTGGGGTTATTTGAATACGCCTAATGAGCTTCCAGTCAAAATACCATAAGCGACAGGCAAAAATGAGGATCATTTGGCTGAACTCTAATCTAATTAAGCATGCAGGATCAAATTAAATAAGCGAGAAATAGTTGGATTTTAAAAAACATGGACATCCTACTATGCTGATATATACTTAAATAATTTTGATTATACTTAATTTGGGTTGCAAACAATAGCTTCAGATTTTTCTATAAGCTTGGTACATCTAATTATAATATTTTTTGTACATCAACGCTGCCAGTTATATAGGAAATATAGTCTTTTTTCCATAATTTACAATGAGGTCACAAAAACCTTACACATAATTGATTTTCCGTTAATAACTATATTCAAGAATGTACAAGTGTGAAGTATCTTAACATTAAAAATTATAATATTGTTTTTTATATAACCGATACTTGCCTCTTTAGATTCTTGTAAAGCAGTAGAAAATGCAGACATCATTACAATTTAACCAAAGGACATTTTTAGAAGATTGATAAGGTAAATAAATTTACAACTAAGACTATGTATTCTAGTATGTTTCAAACATTTTATACTAAAATTTTATAGATAAAATTTTAATTAGTGATATGATTAGAGATCCAACATATGGAGAGACTAAGTAAAAGAATCTACAAGAACCCAATCTGGCAGCAACTGCATTTGACCAATATATCCAGGAATGTTACAACTAAGTCAATGTGGCAGTTATCTCTTATAATTAATTATTTATGCTAGCTAAGATAATTTTAAACAAAATGATATGATTGAGCAATTGGATTAACTATTGCCTTTTTGTTTAGTTTCATTATGCCAGCCTAATTTCTTTGCATTATAGATATGACAGTCAATCATCATCATTACTATATCTGGCAGAGAATAGAGTGCAAATATTTATAATTCTAATAAAAATTACTACTAATCAACTATGTGAATTATTACATCAAAATTTCAGACTCTGATGCATGACTAGAATCACAGATACTCTCTGCGATAACCTAGACAAAGTTAAATAGGCAACCATAACAATTTTTAATAAAACTGCAACTATGAAGCCATGGTACTAAAAAAAGATAAGAGTAGACTTTGTAGAGACTGGTTGGTAGTGTAGCTATTACATTATAGAAGAGATCTGATTAAATTCTTTAAGACTTGGCATTAGTGGACTCTGCTGAAAATAAAGTTAGATATTATATAGATAAAAAACATTTTAAGTATTATTATTTAAACTAAGAGTTGCAAACCATCATCTTGTCTTCCCAAAGCATCAGTGGTATCTATATCCTGTATAAACTTTTGATAAACCATATACATCTATAAACTGTTATCTATTTGAAATGTGGTAGTGGTCCTCAATACAGGGAGCCACTGATCCAACCAACAAGAACTATCTTTGCAGATACATGGCAGATCCATATAGCTCTAACATTAATCCACCACAGTACCTTTGTCAAGACCTCATGGGTTTTTGGATGAATTATACTAAATAACCCATGGAGAGCTCTGATGAGGAGCCCCTCTTTACTATAGAAACCCCGTCTGAACAAGAAGTTAAACCATTGAACATTAAGCTCGCAGCCTGCTCAGATATGGAATCCACACATCAATGGAAATAAACTAACCCCTCCCCCCAAGCAGCTCTGGCACATTATGGTTTGTCTTCTTAATGGATACCAGATTTTTGACGGGTGCCCTGTTAAATTAGTGATATTTATCTTAAATCAGTGAGAAAAAGACCAATGCTACAAAATATGTATGCCTTCCCTGGATGCCAACATGACTGGCCTCACCAGGCGCCTCAGATCCTTAATTACATGTTTGGTTAACTTGTCACCTATTTACAGCATATATTAGCCAATTTTTTAATTATAAAACAACAAAATAATAGGTTTAGCAACATGATGTTATTTGCACAGGCCCAGAAAAATGATAATCACCTTGTGCTAGAATGACTTGACATGCGTTTACAGAGGGTAGAGGGGCCAACAGCATATACAAGGGCGAATATCAAAATCCCACAGCCACATTGACCAGATATCGACTCCAATTAAACAAGACTTCCCACAAGTTATAAGGACTCATGGCCTGTGGGTGGTAACTATGGAATGGATTCAGGATGATAACATTTTAAGGTCAATACCATGCGGTTTATGAAGAAATGACTACCAGGGTTATAGGAATTGACACCACAGTAGCTCACATTAGGTACCCATTTTGATACTAGGCTGTTACATCACTGTACAAGCAGACTATGTGGCGATTTTCATCAGTCAGCTCCACAGTGGAGCTGAATAATTACCAATTAAAACAAACTGCAAACACCTCTTCCTGGAAAAAGCAGAACACAAATAACTTATTGACCGCCTGGATTAATCAGAAGTTAACAAGTTCAAGCATTCTAGACCTATGCCACTCTAGCTTACTATGGCGATAGGATATGATGAATTATAAATAGCTTAGATGCACTACGCCTAAGCAACATCAAGTTAATCTGCAAGTATAATTCCCTCTTTAAACAACTAAAATATGCATCTGGCTAACTTCATAAACCTCATAAAATTGAACTCTTAATTTATAAGCATCCTTGATATCTCGTTTAGTTGACTACAATGCATTGAGATAGAACATGATGCCAAAAGAAGAAGTTTTGTCAAGACCTCAGGCACAAGATCACCAAACTAAAAAAAGACATTGAGAAAGGATGGTGTCAAACACTAATAGTATTACAGAGGATATTGCAAAAGAGCTTTTTGCAAACCAAGAAGCCAATTATAATTAGATTGCATACAGAAAAGGCTCTGAGGATGAAGATTGTGCCTCTCCAATGCTATTTTGTCCTTTAGTCGCTGTAACGTTGGCTGGGGAATCAGCTACCACAAACAGTACTGTGGACAAACCAAGTTAATTCCAGGTACTGTGTACGCTACCTGCCTTGCCTTGAACTAAACCAGATGAGAGGCGAAAATTTACCTTGAGACCTCATAGCTTCAAAAGAGACAAGAGTTTATACATAGACAAGCTTCACTTTTTAATAAAAATGGAGATATGCATGAACTTAATGCTCTTTAAAATTGCTTTGGAATGAGCATCAGGCTGCCATAAGGCAAAACTAATAATATCCACTATGGACATTGAAAGTGCCAATCAAGTTATTGGTATTTTTAGACAGCTCTTTGACCTATTAGGAGTTCAAAAGCACCATACTGAGGTTATTTTGGTGAGTGAAGCTAGCCCACCACAAGTCTTACTTATTGGTGATTAGCTTCAAATAATATGAGGCACTAATCAAATTCACTGATTGGTTCACATACAAAGATCTCGTATTATTGGGAGCAGGCATACTATCTGAGGCTGATATCAGAATTAAAATGCCCTTGGCGTAAATCCACATCATGATCTCTTTAAAGAGAAGGGCCTGATTCTGCAAGGAGACATATTCCTGCTTAACATTGACAACTATTTAAAAAACTGGCCCTATGAAAAAGGCCCAATTACAAAAATTAACCCGTTGCAACCATTAAACGACTACTTCAAGCCCTCCTCCCTGAGTGACATACTATCCACCCTCCAATACTTCCAAACCTTAGGGAGGAATGTTAAATGACACCCAAAGACACAGTTTTTTTCTGAATTTCCACCGCTGTAGACATTAAGGCCATGTCACCTTACTGCCCACTATGTGTAAATGTGGCGCAATGGATATAAACTATCAGAAAAAAGATGTATGGAGTAGAAATGGGAAAATCTACCTTCTCCAAATTTAACTTTAACTGTCCCACTTGGACATAACAAACTTTTCCATGAAAAGCCAGTGCTTACTATGACAAGCTACTATACCAACAGACTTCTGAAGACATACAGTAGTGATCATTTCTCAAGCAAAAGTATCTGCAGCAAAGCATGCCTTTCACAAAATCAATAAACCTATGAAAACCTCTTGTTCTAGCTAAATTATTGACAAAACTTTATTCTTCTGAAATACCATCTTGTGAGAAGCTAACGTCGCCAAACCTGTCAATATGATTACTTAAGAATACTCTCAGGTTGGGAATGGCACTAAATTATTCCTGGACAAAAATGCTCCCTAGATTTATTTTACCAAGTTAAGATTCTGCTTATTTTGAGTTCACTTATTATGTCATTCTTTGCAAAAGCAATAACTCTCATGACTTGACACTGGTGTGCTGTTAAAATAATATTAACAAAATTGGCGTCCAAGTTGCCACTGAAACTGGATATTAAACTTTTAATTAGTCATCTCTCAGTCTGTTAAAAATCACTTTTTAGTATAAAATTAATTTTGCTTTTTGGCTCTACTAGAGAGTTCACTGAACTGATAGAAATGATGATGGGAGAGCCCTGAAAAAGTACTTACTGACCTGTCTGACCCAGAACCCCCCAAGCATAGAAAACCTCAGCAAAGACATTTCTGCTAAGAATCACTTTTTGGACATTACGCTACCCTGGATAATTAGTTCCTTTAAAATATTATCAACCACCATAAAATAATAGCGGAGAACCCTTCAAGGATCCTGCCAACTTAGAAGTGAGACCAGAATATAATTAAAACCCTAAAGCAATCCCAGGTTGCCAACATGTGCGTCCACTAGGGCCACTCAATCCCAGTCAGCAGCCACAAAGGCATGTGTCTCCCACAATAAACTGATAACAAGATGTTCACTACAAATCACACTGCAGGCTCACCCACCTTATCAGATCCCCTTGACTAAAGAAAAACTTGTGGACATCCTCAATCAGATGTTTTACCCACCCACTTTATGCACTAGATCAGAATTCTTTATTGACACAGAAACCGCTCAGGGTTATGGGATGGTTCAGCCATTCAACAACCTAGTATTTACTTGATGTCAAGGCCCAGCGGTATTTAGTAAAAACGCCATATCAGATGACTACTACAACTAACCTAAAATATTAGTATAAATAAAAATTAAGGTTGAGCCATTTGATGGGATTCTCATAAGAGGCTACCCTAACAATTGGAAGAACGCCATCAATTTGATTAGTCTGATGATGAGCTAATCCCATTAATTTTGGTGCTAATCAATCTACAGGAAATAGGCCAATATGACCCACCACAACCTGAGGACCTGTGTCTGAAACCCTTAAGTTGATGACTGGGAATCCCAAAAAACCAATTCCTCTGACTAAGGTACCGTTTAAGCACTATGGCTGTTACTGACAAGGAGTAAATCCCAAAGTAAACTGGTCACTCTGTCTAGGGCACCCTGCCATGCTGATCCAGAAGTGTTAGCTCAAACCAGAAGCAAACGTTCCATGAACACCATTGCCTGGAAGAAATGGATGTAACCAGCTCTACTACTACTAACCTATGAGAAGCCACATTTAATACAGAGGTCAAGAAGTGGTGGACAAAAACTAAAGCACAAAGAGCCCTCCTTTGCTCCCCCTTAGCTCACGATGTTTGCATCTATTATGGCCATAACCCGGTTAAATACTACTATCAAGACTATTTAGCTACTTGAATAAATAACCAGGGTCTTTCTATTTGCCGCCACCATACCTGAAGTAGTGAGAGACACAACATTAATGTGGGCTTTATAACCCACTCAATGTGGACAGCGCTGCATCCACCAACATTTTAATCTCGTGCGGCTCCCTATGCATAACCAGAACCAGGTCAAAAATTGAGAAGATATCCTGGGTAAACTTAGACCTGGCAACCATGGCTGACCTGGAGGCCCTAAAGCTCGTTCTCCATTGAGGGCGAATAGAATTTGGATCCATCTTTTTGGTAAATTTCAGCATGCCATTGTACTACGCTCTTACTTAATGGGCTTATGTCACTAGAGAGTTTTTATTCCCAAAACCCATGATAGCCATAAACATAGAGGTCATATTGTGAGTTGCTATTATCAGATACTGCCACAAAATTTTATTTATTAATCCCATCACGAACAACCCCTCTTCTTGTGGTTGCAACGCTCTAGGTCACCACTATTAAAGCTCCATTACAAGCAGAAACCTTTATTAATCCCATCCAGGACTCCCGCTATGAGCTGGAAGAGATCTCATACAGCGGCAGCATTGATCCCTCAACTAATCTATTGGGTTCTAGAGAGGAATTGTCCCCGACCGTCCTTCATATGACGGTCAAGAACGAGCAACTGATTAAGCAGCAACATCATCTAAAAGCCATGGACCCTTTTCAAGTAGGGACCCAACTAATCTACCTCCCCCATCACTAGCGAAAACCAATTGCAAGCCCTTACCCCCAACTATATGATGGTTCCTGGCCTAGCAAACAGAAACCTGACAGACTTGCCCCTCACCAACCTAGCAGCACAATGATTTCATCCAACCAGCGGGAATATCTGAGTCCTCCAGGTAACGAAGGCCACCCAACTGATGGAGAATACTAGGAGAAATTAGCTTGAGTCAGACCCACTAACCAAGAATGCCCCCCACAAAGGAATTATATTACATGAAGATATCCTTATAGGTATTAGAGGAGGTTGGATAAACTTGGAAAGCTTTGAAGAAGACTAAAGTGAGGAGTTTAGGGATATTAGGAGGGCCCCTCCCAGAAAAGAAACGGAGAGGACATACTGGGATGTCTTAATGGCTCCTTAACCTCCACCACCAAGAACAACCACACCCAGGCGCTCCGCTCATATCACTTCTAAGATTAAAGCACAAAGTCTAAATTAAAGCCACCTCACATATGCAGGTGCTAGCACTGGCAACCCCCATTATATGGAGAGAGAGAACTATGGATTTATCATGAGATATCCATAACCCTGAAGTCCATTAATTTCAATGAGATTTGGTAACCATGGGGATAGACCATCTATTATACAATTTAAGGGTGACTTGAATAATAATGCAGCTTTCCAAGAACCCCACGCCCCCTTCTTAAATAGAAGCTTGGACTGGCAATTTGGAGGTAATTCTTGCTGGATAAACTATGCAGCCAAAACTTTTCTCTCCCTTTAAAACACTAATTGCAACAAATTTAATTCAAGGGTAGGTGTTGGGATTTTTGCCCATAGTCCCAGCCTGCTAGATTACATGGTGTCGCTAAGGTAAAATTCCCTAAAGCGAAGTGAATCATAAATTGGTTGGCTCAAATTTCAGAGGAACTACGTTTGGGGGGATTTTGGGATATTCATCTGGTCATATCCATCTGGGATTGATCCGGATGAATACCTAATGTTTTGTCAGGTGGAGCGACTGACAAAATAGGGGCAATTGATAGTGATTAGCTATCAGGTGTACAGATTGGGATCGGTCAGGTTTCATCACCAACTGATTAGGAATGTATGATGAGTTGCAAGGCGAGTTATGCCACCTGAACTAGTGAATTAATTGGTTGGTGAAGTGACCTGCCATAATGGGTAAAAAGCCCCATTACCTAAGCAGGTCGCTAGCCAAATATGATTGGTTCACTTAGATTGAGTGGAAAATGTTAGGGACACATTTTTAACTCTTTTCCATTTGAGGTCTCGAGGATGTCCACATCAGAATCCTAGCCAGGATGGGGAAGACCATCGCTGCTGAGATGAGGAAGGGTGATTCAATGGCAACGGCTGCATCTAATCGAAGAGGTGTCAACCAAGGGTTAGACAGCTAAATCCCCAATAAATTCCCTAGAATTCACTGTAATAAAAAAGACACATTAACATTATCACATACATTACATCGATGAATCCCCCCCTTGGGTTGGGACCATCTAGTACTAAAAAAACATTATCACATACATTTATACATACTACTACATTAATAGTTTTATTGTAGATTCAGTAATATTTAGACTATCAGTATATAGCATGAAGATTCCATCTCAAGGATATTATTGCAGAAGGCAATAATTGGTAGACTTTTAGAAGAAGAGTAGAGATCTGAGTGA
Source organism: Massospora cicadina (assembly GCA_022478985.1). Classification (NCBI taxonomy): domain Eukaryota; kingdom Fungi; phylum Entomophthoromycota; class Entomophthoromycetes; order Entomophthorales; family Entomophthoraceae; genus Massospora; species Massospora cicadina. Next base: position 62 of record JAKSZP010016368.1, on the reverse strand, counting down.
GGATCTAGAGATTAAGGGAACCATGACTAAGGGATCACTGCCAACTGTGTGTTGGCCAAAGG